>MDKH01129678.1:0-32047 GCA_005239495.1 Nicotiana undulata
CCACGCCACGTTACGTATTTTACGTAAGAGAAGAGAGAAAAATAACACGTGGGGTTTCACAAGCGTAATCAACTTTTGGCGCCGTTGCCGGGGAATTAACGGTGTTGTCAATTAGAGTTGAAAGAAATACAAAATTCTTAAGTGTAGTCAAGTTTCTTCACTTTCAATCTATACATTGGAATTTTAACGTTTGCTAACTTGGTTGTACAGGTGCATGCCTAGAAACTCATCGAGAATTGGTGAAGTATTTGAAGCCTTACCAGACCCCGAGAAAGTTTTCAAGGCCTTAAACAGGGCCAACCGGAAAAGCAAGCAACCACCATCAATTGAACAAATTGAAACCGACATGGCAGATCTAAACGACAGGAACAATAACAATGGGGACAACGTGGTAGACCCAGCTGCACAGGTTGTGGCGCTTATTGTACTAGCGGCGTCTTTGTATGACTGGGCACAACCCACGGCGGAGAATTTGACCACTGCGATAGTAGTCCCTCCGATACAGGCTGAGTCCTTTCAGATAACAAATAATATGATGCACTTGTTGCAGAATAGGGGACTATTTTCGGGGTCATACATTGAGGATCCCCAACAACATCTGAAAAACTTCCTGTCGATTTGCAAAACTCAGAGGCAGCCAAACATCACTCCAGAAGCAATAAGACTGTTGTTTCCATTCTCAGTGACAGGAGTGGCCCAGACTTGGCTAAACTCGCTTCCCATCAATTCCATCACTACATCGGAGGACTTGGTTAAGCAGTTCGTGAACAAGTCCCATCCACCAAACAAAACAACTCAACAAATTGATGAAATTTGAGCTTCAGACAGAAGCCTAAGGAGACACTGCAAGAAACATGGGAACGGGTTAAAGGGATGTTGGTTATCTGTCCGCACCACGGTATTCCAGAGCAGATGTTGAGGCAGCGATTTTATATGGGTCTGGCCGATAGTGTGAAGGCAAATGTTGATGCTTCAGCTGGTGGAGCATTCCTGAGCAAAACATGGAGAGAGAGCCAGATCTTACTTGATAAAATGGCACAAAATTCGGGGTGGACAACCAGAAATGCACCCATCACCCCAGTGGTTCACTCAGTGCCATTAGATCCATCCAACACTCTGAACATAGCCACTTTGATGACACAGATGAACATACTCACTAAAAAGGTGGAGGAGTCAAGGCAGAAGCAACAGGTACATATTGTGGATACTACCAATGGGGGCTTATGCACATCTTGCATTAGTCAACCACTTGGTAATCAGTGGAATGTTGAATGTGATCATCCTCACTACCCTGAAAATATGAACTATGTGTCGAATTATGGGGGCCAAAGACAGGGTGGACATAATTGGGGCCAGCAAAATCAGTCGTACATGCCGCCTCAACCGCAACATAACAGTGGCAACATGGGAGCCACACGACCTCACGGTAATGTGGCACCTTACCAAAGGCCACAGGGGTATAATAATCAGAATCAACAACATGCTTATCACCCCCCTCAGCAACAACATGGTGGGAGACAAGAAGATGGGTTTTCCAGACTTGAAGCAATAATGCAACAGGTTATTGGGTCAACTGCCAAAATAAGTGAGAGAGTAGATGCACACGAGTCTTCTATTAAAAATATTGAAGTGCAAATGGGTCAGATCTCAATGTCCTTGAAAAATCGTCCTCTTGGGATATTGCCTACAGACACACAGGTAAATCCTAAGGATCAGGGTCCAAAGCAGCTGATGGCTGTGAGTCTACGCAATGACAGGGACTTAGACTTGGAGCAGGTAAGATCTAGAGAGAGCATACAGGTTGAGACACTGGTACCAGTGCCGATTGAAATTGATGATTCAACAAACCTGACTGAGGTGACAGTACAACCTACTGTAAGAGAACCTAGCGCGCAGAATGAGGCTGAGAAAGAAATTGAGAGAGCCCAGGAACCGGTAATTGAGGTGGTAGCTGACAAAGAAAAATCTCAAATCACTAGGAAGAAGAGACCTCCATCACCATTCCTACAAAGGCTGTCCAAGTACCAGAAAGATGAACAATATAAAAAGTTATTGGACATGTTGAAATAGATAAAAGTAAACATTCCTTTGATTGATGCTCTGAAGGAGATGTATGGGTATGCCAAAATGATGAAGGACTTAATGTCCCGAAAATTTGACTTCCAAGACTTGGCCACAGTGACGCTTACTCAGACTTGCAGTGCTGTCGTGACCCGACCAATTGCGGAAAAGCTGTCTGATCTAGGGAGTTTCACCATTCCCTGCACCATTTGAAATTTTGCCTTTGCAAAGGCACTTTGTGATTTGGGGTCCAACATTAATCTTATGCCCCTGGCCATCTACAAGAGGTTGGGGATTGATAGAGCTAGACCAACCTCTACGTTGTTGCAGTTGGCAGATAGGATGGTGAAAAGACCGTCAGGCATTCTTGATGATGTATTGGTGCAGGTGGGGAAGTTTGTGTTCCCTGCAGATTTTGTGATACTGGACTGCAGAGTGGATGGGGAGATTCCCATAATTTTGGGAAGGCCGTTCTTGGCCACAGGACGAGCCCTCATTGATTATGAAACTGGGGATCTCAAAATGAGGTTGAACGACGAAAAAATCACATTCAATGTGCAGAAATCCATGAGGCGACCAAGTGAATTCACCAATTGTTATCTTATTGATGTTGTGGATGTGATAGTTGAGGAATATGATGAATCCTTAACTATTGAGGACCCCCTTGCTGCATGTTTGATGAATTTGGGTGAAGTAAATGGGGAAGAATTGGCAGAATGGGTGTTAGCACTTGAAGGAAAAGGGGTCTGGCCGAGGTCACTCGAGTTTGATCCCTTACACTTAGAAAAGAGAGAGACTCCTCCAGCCAAGCCATCTGTTGAAGATCCACCCAAGCTGGAGTTGAAGCTACTGCCAGCTCGTCTCAGGTACGCGTTTCTTGGACTTAATTCTACTTTACCTTTATTATCTCATCTAGTTTGTTAGATGTGCAGGCAAAACAACTCTTACAGGTGCTCAGTGAGTGCAAGACTTCCATTGAGTGGACCATGGCAGACATAAAGGGGATTAGCCCGGCATACTATATGCACAAAATTCTGCTGGAAGATAGGCACAAAGCTTCCAGGGAACACCAAAGGCGGCTGAACCCAAACATGAAGGAAGTGGTGAAGAAGGAAATCATAAAGTGATTAGATGCGGGAATCATTTTCCCCATCTCATACAGCAATTGGGTTAGCCCGGTGCAATATGTTCCAAAAAAGGGTGGCATGACGGTTGTGAAAAATGACAATAATGAGATGATATCTACAAGAACCGTCACGGGCTGGAGAATTTTCATGGACTACAGAAAGTTAAATATAGCCACCCGGAAAGATCACTTCCCACATCCTTTCATCGATCAAATGCTCGACAGACTAGCAGGGAGGTCTCACTTTTGTTTCCTGGATGGGTACTCGGGGTACAACCAAATTTCCATTGCCCCGGAAGACAGGGAAAAGACCTCCTTCACATGTCCCTACCAGATATTTTCCTTCAGAAGGATGCCATTTGGCTTATGCAATGCACCCTCCACATTTCAAAGGTGCATGATGGCCATATTCACAAACATGGTCGAGGATATCATGGTGGTGTTCATGGATGATTTCTCAGTGGTGGGAAATTCATTTGATGAGTGCCTAGAAAATCTGACCCGAGTGCTAAAGCGGTGTATTGAGACAAACCTTGTGCTTAATTGGGAGAAGTGCCATTTCATGGTACAAGAGGGCATAGTCTTGGGGCACTTGGTGTCGAGCAAAGGAATTGAGGTGGATCATGCCAAAGTAGATGTGATTGCAAAGCTTCCTCCTCCCACATCGGTTAAAGCGATAAGGAGTTTCCTTGGGCATGCCGGGTTCTACCGGCGATTCATCAGAGGCTTCTCCAAAATAGCCAACCCCTTATGTATGTTGCTCGAAAAAGATAACCCTTTTGTGTTTTCTAATGATTGCAGGGTCGATTTTGAGGAGTTGAAAAAGAGGCTAGTCACAGCCCCGATCATTGTTGCCCCCGACTGGGAGAAACCATTCGAGCTCATGTGCGATGACAGTGACTACGCAGTGGGAGCCTTGTTAGGTCAGCGAAAGGAAAAGATAATGCACCCAATTTACTACGCGAGTAGGATATTGAGTAGAGCTCAGCTGAACTACACGGTGACCGAAAAAGAGATGCTGGCAGTAGTGTTCGCCTTTGATAAGTTCAGATCATACTTGATCGGCTCGAAAGTGATTGTGTACACTGATCATGCTGCCCTCAGGTATTTGATTGAGAAGAAAGAATCCAAGTCGCTCCTAATTCGTTGGGTGCTGCTACTGCAAGAATTCGATTTAGAACTTTGTGACCGCAAGGGCACAAAGAACCAAGTCGCGGATCATCTGTCGTGACTTGAAGGCGCTAAAAATGCAGTGGAAGCAGAGGATATTCTGGAAACCTTTCCAGACGAGCAGCTACTCGCCACGAGCATGGAGGAGGTTCCATGGTATGCAGACATTACAAATTACCTGGCAAGTGGTATTAAGCCCTATGAACTCTCATCTGTCCAAAAGAAAAAGTTTTATCGTGATTGCCGTAATTATTACTGGGATGAAACTCACCTGTTTAGAATTAGTATTGACAATATGATCCGGAGGTGCGTCCCCGAGATAGAACAATTTTTTATTTTGCAGGCTTGTCACGCATCAACGTATGGAGGGCATTTTGGAGGAGTTCGAACAATAGCCAAAGTTCTAAAGGCCTGATTCTACTGGCCAACTGTGTTCAAAGATGCACACCAATGGGTGAAAGGCTGTGACGAGTGTCAAAGGACGGGGAACATATCCCGTCATCATGAGATGCCTATGAACCCGATTCAAGAGGTCGAGGTGTTTGATGTTTGGGGGATTGACTTCATGGGTCCCTTTGTCAGCTCCTATGGCAATAAGTACATACTTGTTGCTATAGACTATGTATCCAAATGGGTGGAAGCTGCATCACTCCCAACCAATGATGCAAGGGTGGTGGTGGGGTTCTTGAAGAAAAACATATTCACCCGTTTTGGGATCCCAAGGGCCATCATCAGTGACGGAGGAACTCACCTTTGCAATCGTGCCTTCGAAAAGTTGTTAGCTAAGTACGATATGTGCCACAAGGTGGCAACCCCTTATCACCCTCAGACGAGTGGGCATGTTGAGGTGTCAAATCGAGAAATCAAGAGTGTGCTGACTAAAACGGTGAATGCTACAAGAACTGACTGGGCGAAAAAGCTTGATGACGCACTTTGGGCCTATAGAACTGCATTCAAAACGCCAATTGGTATGTCGCCATACAAGTTGGTGTTCTGAAAGGCATGTCACCTGCCGGTAGAACTGGAACATCGAGCTTGGTGGGCACTGAAATAGTTAAATATGGATCTTGATGCTGCAGGCATAAGTCGAGTCACTGAACTGCATGAGTTGGATGAATTCAGGTATCTTGCCTTTGAAAGCACGAGGCTGTATAAAGAGAGAATGAAGAGGTTACACGATAAGAACATTGTGGACCGAAATTTCAAACCCGGAGACATGGTTCTGCTCTATAACTCAAGATTGAGACTATTTCTGGGTAAACTCAAATCCCGATGGTCTGGACCATTTTGTGTGGTCGAAGTGTTTCCCTCAGGTGCTGTAGAGATTGCTTCTGAAAAGGTGCCCACACCTTCAGAGTTAATGGGCAGAGATTGAAACCGTATGTGGGGATGGACGAGAACAAGGAGGTGTCTGTGGTGATTCTTGATGAACCCCAGAGGTCGAGCGAGCCTTAAATGCGCTCATTCTGTGTCGTGCCGTGACGTTAAATCAAGCGCTTCATGGGAGGCAACCCATTGACTTGTTGTAATTGTCGTGCCACGACATTAACTAAGGCGCTGGTTGGGAGGCAACCCAATGTGTAGTGTTTATAGTGTAGGTGATAAATAGTTGAATTGTTGTAAGTACTAACATATGCAGGTGTGCGCGGGCAAAGGGTGGACTCAAGCCACCCCAAGAAAAAAGTCAGAAAAACGAAGTGTGGTGAGGCCTGGACTAGCGCAACCGCGCTATTGAGCGCGCTAGTGGTCGCGCTAATGGCATTATACACTTCCTCGTTCAGTCTTCACTAGCGCGGTCGTGCTATAGCGCGCTAGTGACCGCTCTAGTACCGTCACGACCAGGTAAGTTTCTTGTAATTTTTTTATTTTTATTTTTTCTGTACTTTACCCTAACCCACCCCCACACCACTACCCCACGACCCCACGTATCGCCCTTCAGTTACAATCCCCTTTCTCTTAAAACCCTCCCTCTTCTTCTACTATTCTTCTTTTTCTCCTAAACAAAACAAAGAACCCTTCTCCCATCTCAAGCTCAAGCACTCACACACACCCCAGGTTCTTCTTCCACCAACACCCATCCCTCCCCTGCACTTCTCTCCTTTCACACCACAGGTATGTGTCTTCTTTTCTAGTTTCTTTTTCTTTTTCTTTTTAATTTTGTAGTTTTTCTTTTTTCGTTGTTAAAAGTTGTAGTTTTTTCTTCTTGTTTAGTAGAAATACTTAGTAGTGTATGATTCGTACTGGTGGGTGATGGTATTTGGGAGTGTTGGGTGTCTTGATTGAGTGGGTAATGTTTGGGGAATTGTAGTAGAAGTTGGGGCTTCAACTTGTGTAAATGGGGGCTCCGGTGAATAATGCCCACCAAGTGTTTGTGTAAATGCCCCAGTGAATGGATGTATTATGACCAATTGTAAGGTGAAGTCTGAGTAACCACAGTTGGGTCACCTTGTTGTGCTACACTAATGATGTGCTTTTTGTAGGTACAATGGCTCCCCGAAAGCGTCAAGCCACCGGCTCCTCCTCAGGCAGACAAGCAGGTTCTTCCTCCGGAAGGCCACGGAAGTCCGTTGACACTCGGCCCTTCAACAGCAATAAATTTGTATCAGCTAAGGCCCAGGACAGGTTCGCGGAAAAGGAATCCAAGTCGGCAATACCGGAACGTGGCATGGATATACACTCCATCCAGCAGAACTGTCCTAGGATGTATGAAGAGTTGATAAGGCGTCGCTTGGATGTCTTCTTTGAGGAGACCGATGAGGACAATGCAATGATCGTCCGAGAATTTTATG
Source organism: Nicotiana undulata (assembly GCA_005239495.1). NCBI lineage: Eukaryota > Viridiplantae > Streptophyta > Magnoliopsida > Solanales > Solanaceae > Nicotiana > Nicotiana undulata. Next base: position 7,147 of record MDKH01129678.1, read on the forward strand.
CCAACTTCCCGGAGCACAAGAATTATGTTGTCACAGTGCGGAGGAAGCAAGTGAATGCTTCGGTGGAGGCCATCAGGAGGATTTACAGGCTTCCACCCCCCGTTGATTTGTACGAAGACGGTTATGAGGCACATGGCAAGCGTTATGCTCAGTGGGATAGATTCCTCCCAACCATTTGTGCACCGGGCGTTGAGATGAAGTGGTACAAGTACGGGAACAAGTTCAAATCGTCAACCCTCAAGTTTGAAGCAAAATTCTGGCTCTACCTGATTAATAACAGACTCATCCCATCCAACAACACCTCGGAGGTGAACATTCCTCGTGGGTGTTTGATTTGGTGCTTCATGACGGGTTGAAATTTTGACGTGGCCCGGCTCATACACGATGATATGTTCGACCGTAGTAAAATTCAGAGGTATGGCTTCTTCTTCCCATCTCTTGTCATCAGATTGTGCCTTGAAGCTGGGGTGCCGGGAGACTTCGCAGTGGATAGCAGAGTGCCAAGGGAGTACACCTTCTGAGCTGATAGGGTTACCACGGGAAAAGATGCAGTGGTAGATGTTGATGAGGAGGAGGAGAATGAGTCGGATGAGGAAGCTGAGGATGAGGAAGCTAAGGCAGATGAGCAACAAAATGAGGGGGAGGAGCAAGACCATATGGGGGAGGAGTAGCCCACTCAGGAGCATGCTGCAGATATTGGAGGCCCTTCTAGGGCCACTCGGGGACAACGCATGGACCATTTAGAGCAGGAGATGGATCGGTTGCGGATCTCAGTGACTGACTTGGGGTCACGAATTGACGCAATGGCTGCCCAACAGGTGATATCCGAGAAGAAGATTATGGGCTGGTTGCGTGCCCTGGGTCGTGTTTGTCACCTGGACCCAGGGACTGTCTCCGACCAGGACTGTCCCCTTACCTCTCTGTTTATTTTGATTGCCATGGGGACATGTCCTCATATTAAGTGTGGGGTGGGGGAAGGATTCCCTTGTACATGTATATATGTAGGGGGAAAAAATTGTTAGTTGTTTTCTTTATTTTTGGTTTTCTTGTGAGTTAGCATAATTATTAGTTGCTTTTCAATATCTTCTTTTGAGTTTTTTTTGGGTGATTGTAAAGAGTAGTATAATTAATTAAGTCGTCTTGGCCCGACGACGGATCCTTTTCGACGGGGTTCTTGAGGGTCTAAGTCGACCACAAAAAAAAAAACAGAAAATATAGTGGACTCTTCCTGATGACGGACCTCTTAGGCAGTTTTCTTGAGGGAATTTAGTCCAAAGAAAACACCAAAAAGATTTTTTATTTCCTTTTTCGGTAGTGTAGCAACTCCCCTTTGATTTTTCTTTTGACCGCGGTTCTTTTTCAAGGGTTTAGCTTGAACCGGGTATAGTTAGTTTTTTCTTTTATTTTTTGTTAGGTGGCGAGGAGATGAAATAAGAAAAGCACCCCTTAGCGTTGTTACACCCGAACACAAAAAACCCTAGAGTGTGACTTTTAGGCTCATTTGTTGACTCTTGTGGAATGCCTTAAATTTGTATGTTGTAACTGACTTGAATGCTCGGTGAGAGTGTCTTTATAAGCTAATCTGGAGTGAGTCATGTGCCATATGTGTGTGAGGTGTCACATTGTATTCTATGTCCACATTCGATGCCCATAACTTGCCATGTGTGTTTGCAAAGCGAAATAGTAGTTCGTTCAGTAGTGAAATAGGCATTTCTTTGTTAAGCCAGATATAAAAGTGTATCCACCTGATTGTAATTTACCATAGTTAACCCCTTTGAGCTTATAAGCCTGTTTCTTAAGCCACAATAATTGCAGTCCTTGATGAGTGGTGACTTGATAAAATTGCACCTAAGGTAGTTTTGGGGTAATATAAAGAGAGTGGTAGAAATTCTGGTCGGGCATAAGAATGGTCTGAAAGTTAAAGTAATTGTATTAAAAGTGCTTAGGGAGGTTAGTCACTATATCTAAATATATCCTACACGTCCCTTAGCCTACATTACAACCAAATGAAGAACTAATTGATCTTAGACTGAATTGACTCGAATAGTAGAGTATGACACTACGGGCAAGCCTATGGTGCACCTTTGTGGCATATGAATGTTCTTTCCGAGAGTGAGTGAATTCTTTCTATTTTGGAGTTCCTACTTGTTCTTAATATTATTCTTGTGGAACGACTCCCGTGTGTGGAAAGGTAAGTCTCGACCTCTGTGTAGAGTACTTTGAGGAAGTAGGAATATTGCATAACAGGTTAGAGTCGACCTTTAAGGCATGGATGTTACATTACTAGGTATAACTCCTGTAATATGTTCGTGGTATGACACGTTAGGGAAATGCTTGATGAAAGGGCCTTTGTAGAGTATAGTGGATTGCTCGAGGACTAGCAATGATTTAAGTGTGGGGTGTTGGTAATAGGCTAAATTCACGTAGTTAGTGTAGATTTATACTCCAACTTAATGATGCTTCACTATCTTAGGAATGTGAAATGAGGTTAAAATGGATCTAATTGTTGATGTTATGTTTCGCAGGAGCAAAATGCGCTTATGAGGACCTAGGATGGTGTTTGGAGCCAAATTGAAGGAGAAAGGACCCTTGGAGTATTTGACGTGTGAAAAGAAGAAAGAAAATTGCTGGGACAAATTACAAGTCCACTAGCGCGGCTGCGCTAGCCTAGGTGCCAGGGACAGAACGAAACCCCATTAGCGCGGTCTTAGCGCGACCGCGCTACCCAGCGATCCCCAGGCAGAATGAAAAGCCATTAGCACGCTGACTAGCACGGGCGCGCTAGTCCCAGTCGTACGCGTTATTTCCCAGGGGTAAAATTGGAAGTTTGGTGCAAGTCCACTTAACCTAAATAAGGTTCAACTCGCCCAAAGGAGAAAAATATCAAGGTTTAGAGTCTTGTTCAAGAAAAGCAAAGGCAAGAGGCAAGGAGGACAATTGGGCATCAAATCTCATCTTTCTTCCTTGTGATTTTACCATTGTTGGTGAATTCTTTTGTTGTTATTTTCAGTACAATTATGAGTAGCTAAATTATTTAGTCTAAGGTTTTGGTGGAACCCGTTGAGGATGAACATCTTGTTATATTAATATAGTTTGCTTGGTTTCAATCTCTATTTGTTCAGCTAAGTTCTTATTGTAGTTGATTGAAGGGCCCTCAATTAGCTGTACCTATTTAGTGTGTATCTGCTCGGGAGAGAGTGCATATTTAGGTAGTTGTTGAACAAAATCACTCCCAAAGTATAGGAAGGATCCATAACCGACGGTTTAAAGGTTGGATTAGGGATAACGATACGTTAGGTGCAATCTAAAGTGAGCTATAATAAAAGCAAGCTAGCGTAGCTTGGGAGAGTGCGTCTAGAAAATTGTCGTAATTGCTCGAGAGAGATTTACGGTAACGAGAGTGCTCATGATTGATAGAGATAATTAGGCCAAACTATATGAAATATACAAGAAGGGATTGCATTAACGGGAGAAACCATAACCTTAGATCCTTCTTGCATTTGTTTACAACTCAGCATTAGTTATCCTTTAGTTTACTTAATTTCATTCAGTTTTAGTTAGTAAAAATACCAACAACTTGTTATCCATAAACTTTGAGAAGTTGGTTACGAAGAATCGAGTGAGTCTAACAACGATAATTGATAGGTTAATTCCCTGTGAGATTCGGCTCTGGGCAAATTACTCAGATTATATTTGCAACGCCCGCTTAATCTTTTTATAAGACATAGTTGAGCCTGATCAACATGCTATGCCAAAACTGTCTCTCTACTCATTTTATAACTCTTCTCTAGCCAAAGAAGGTATTGTACAAACTAAACAGATAGGATAGAAATCTTCTGTGCTAATTACACTATACTCAATTACTCATTCATACAATATCTGAAAGCAGTCAGCATCTGGTTGGTTATAACTACCAAAATAGGAAGCAACCACCCAAACTCATGTTTTTACTATGGTTTAAGAATGTTGTTTGAATCTACAATGAGGTAGAAAACTATACTGCTCTTAAAGTCAAACAGTATATATTTAGGGCAATGAACGAAATTACTTCAACATATCTTTGAAGCAAATTCAAAGATAATGACTATCTAAGAATACAACAATTCATTGTCCTCTCTATTGAATACAACTATCTATTACTTATTGAATATGATCACTTTTGGGTATTCTTTCAAAAGTGAGGAATTCTTAATTTGAGGCTTTACAATTGTAAAAGTTAAACCCATTAGTTATCTATTTATTATCCATTTTAGAAAATGAATAATATGGTTCTTTAGCCATAGTTGATCCGTTTTTAATATCGGTGGATAATTATTTTCTTTTAACCATTTTATCACCACTACACGTTAAACTAAACCTAAAATAGCACTAAAAATATACATATATATATATATATATATATATATACGTATGCAAAGAGCAGTGAAATCCTCATAAATGCCTTTTATGGAACAACCAGAGGATGTTTGGCAATTCCTACTGTTACACTACTGTAGTGTCCTTCACTGGTCTAGATAAAAACAATAGTTTGCGACTGCTCCAAAATTGCCTAACTATTGGACTCTTTTTTACAGAGTCTAACGGTCACTTTATTTAATCCAATTTATGGTTTACTTTTTAATGCACCCACCAACTCAATTTAATCCAATATATATATTGTCCCAATACACCAACGGTCATTTCAAAAACTGATTCTGGCATGGAGCCAAATCAGTTAAAGATATACAACCACCTGCTGAGAGCAAGAAGATTATTACAGACTCTTACCTTAACCATGTAATATATTGGGAAAGAATAGCTTTGTCAAAACAAAGAAATATTCCATAGATGGATTATCCAGTAAATATACTTGGCATAAAAAAATCAACATGTTACTACAGATCAGATCACAAGTTGTATAAACCAAGAAAGAGTCAGAGGTTGGCTGAGAATATCAATGAGTTAACACAAATGCCACCAACGGTCATTAGTAAAGTATCAAAATACACATTGTTAAGAAACCAAACCACTGAATTAATAAATAGTACGCCATGTTTTACAAAACAAAATCTAAATCTAAAGAATTTGATCGGAGAGTGGTGGAAGTCGCCTGAAAAAGTTGACGGGGACGGAAGGCATGTCGTCGCGGAAGCGAGGGTGGCGCAAGTAATACAGCCCTGAGCCTAACACAAATGCCTTGAACGGAACCACATAGAACAGCAATGAAGCAAATAAGCACACCACCACAAATATAGCAGTAGCTCTAGGATCCCTCCAATTGAACAATGCTTCTAACCTTTCCCCTTGTGCTGCAACATCACCTAGTAGTGTTTGTGCCCTCCCTGCTAGTGCCCTTAACCTGTCATATCGAACCCGAACATGTTCCATTGGCCTCGACGTCGGGAATCCATCAAACTCCTCATCTAGCTCATCGGGACCTATTGCATCCACGTGAGATAATCGAGGATCCATGGTGATTGCAACACGTTGGCGATATCTAAACCTTAAGGAAATGATCAAGAAGGCATACATACAAATTGTAGGCAATACTAGGTGCGGACATAACACAATGGCTATCAATAGTATATGCACCAAAATTGTGGTTGGTGGGTGCACCCATGTCCTAATTCCATCTAGCCAACGGGCTAATGTGGCCGCTCTAGACAAGCACCCAACCACTCTGAACCAATTTGACTTGCTTCGCCTCATGCTCCATATGTGAGTGTCTGAATCCAACATACATTGAACCACTTCTTGACCCAATGCAGGTTCTGACCTACCCAATCTTCCTGTCACAATCCTCATAGCTGTGTGCCTTAAGATATCCTGTTGAGCTGGACCAAATGGGCGCACATAATGCATTCTTGGCAACATTGGATTTGTATACGCTTGTATCAAACTCAGCCACGATGAACACGTAAACCTCAATGCAATCTCAATGTCACCCATTTTCTTTGCACCACTAGGTAGCAACACCATAAGTGAATATGTACCCATGTACACCTTATTCGTGTCCAGCGTTGACAGTCGTATCCTTAGCTTCCCAAGTCGTACATCTCTCTTGTCATCATGCTTGTACCTCCCATTATCAAACACCCCAATTGTCAACACCGTGCACGGATCGTATACATCCCAAGTATACTGCTCATTCCACCTCGGATTAAACCGATCCAGAATTGTACGTGTCCGGGCCCACTTGGGCCCGTACTTGGCCACCACGTAGGCATCGGTGGTCCCACGGGTACCATCTTTTGTTTTCACAGGGAGTAGATTGTTAGCACCTCTAATACCAACTTCAAGTAGTCCAACAGGTGGTTTGGACAATTGCTTTGCCGTGGCTCTAACATCACTGGTTAAATGTGCTGCTTCATCAAGCACGTGATACCCACCCTCCAAACAAACTCGCACGTGTATCCTACCAGCATAAGGCTTTTTCTCATCACCCACTAAATTAAACCACCTTGATGTGGGCTCTGATTTATCGTCCGTACGCTTATCAATGGACGTGACCTGCACCTTAGCATACCCCACCACTTGACAGTTAGTAACATCTTCCACTGTAATCACCAAAAACGGCTCAAACGGCTCAGCTGCTACGAATACAAGGTCTTCGTTCCACGTAGGGTTGGAAGCCGAGCTGGAGGACCCGACCGTAGTTCGGCTCGTCTTGAATAACTGTGCGCCGAGCTGCGCTTTCACATAGAGGTCCGGACTCCGAACCTTAGGCTCGTTGCCACCCGAACCTAGCTGCAAATCTTGGGTTTGGATGACCGTTAGCCTTAAATACCACAGCTTCGGTGAAAGGTAGACTTTGGCTCGGGTTTCCGGTATCAAGCCGCCGGAGTCCGATTGCCATGCCTCGTTAAATGCTTCGTCCGCCTGAGTCCCGAGCCACACAGCCAGCATGACGTCATTTCCCGGCGGGTTATTCTGATCGGCGGTAACACCTTCTAAACTGTACCATTGAGGAGCTAAAGGACTGTCCGGCGGCACTCTTTTCGGCACTTCCTGCAAATCAAACGACACCGTTCCAATGCTATTCTCATCGATTTTATCACCGGCGACCTTCTTTTCAACCCAAACAGAGACTTCTAAGGATGTTGAGTTTAATCCCTCTTTGTCAAATGCGAAAACTTGATCCCATTCTTTGTTATCTGAGAGTGATTTGGTTTTTATACTGTGAGTTCCGATCACGAGCTTTGCATAAGCGGAGGAATCGGGCTCTTGATTGGCCCGTTTCGCCTTCACAATTCGAACATAGAGGAATGGCATTTGATCGACAAGATCGAACGCCCCTGTTCGACGATCCACACTACTGGAGAGATTCTTATGAAGGACTTTGAGTTCACTTGTATTTTCATTTGTTATCGGCTTTTTGTTTGGAGGTTTGTGTTGAGCTATGGGAGGATGTTCCAGCACTTCTGGTTGTGGTGTTGGTGTTGGTGCTTCGTCTTTTTTCTGATTCTCTGGTGGCTTTTCTTCTTTCTTTTCGGCAGATTCGTCGGGTTTCTTTTCCTCTTCCTTCTTCTTCTCGGACGACTCCTCTTTCTTTTCATCAGAAGGAGGAGCAGCCGCGGGTTTCTCTTCTTTTGCCTCCTCGGCTGGCTTTTCATCTCCCTGTGGTGGCGGAGGATTTTCAGCCGCAGCAACTTCCTCCTTCTTTTCCTCTGTTGGCGGAGGAGCCTCTTCGTCTACGTACCAAATCTTAAGCCCAATCTCGCCTTTAATTTGGGAAAAGACGCTCCGTTTTTCCAAAGGATAGTAGACAAGAGGAATATCGGAGCCAAGTTTGAGGAAAGTAGTAGCAGATATTTTAACTTTACCGAGGAAATTGCTCCTCTTGGCGGCATTTTTGTCGTTGTAAATGTTGAGTTCAAGAGTCTGAGAGGGCATGGAGTGAAGGTCGTGAACCAAGAACTCGAGATGCTCGTCCCAATGGGGATTGAGATCTCTGAATTTAGTCTTGGTACGACGACGTTGGCCGTCGAAATCAACGATGACAAAGGCGCTGGCTGTGCCTTGTCCATCTTTAGGCATCAAATTTCTGGCATTGCAAACTTGTACTATCAGTTTTCTAGAATCACCCATTTGAGAAGAGAAGAAATAATGGGAGTCCAGTTAATTGGAGAAGAAAGAATGAGAGTGTTTTATTTTCAGGTTAATTGGAGAAGAAAGAATGGTATGAGAGTCAGTAGAGCCTTTCCTTTTAAAGTGGCTGGGCAGGGGAGCCTCTTTTTCACTTTGCTTTTTTCTTTTTACATATTTCGCACTTCACATGAAAGTGGGGTGGGTACTGGTCATTTAAATGCTACTTTTCCGTTGAGGTTATGACAAATATGGAAATACTATATTTTGAAACACTCTTTTATGTCTTTTATTTTTCAGAAAATTAAACCAATAACCATACATAAAGGTAAATTCTGGATAGTTAAAGGTTCACAGACGATATCGTGGTCTGCAAAAATTACTTCTACAAAAGAAATAAAACAAAAAGAAAAAGAGCATTGCATAAAAAAGTAGAGAGATTTCTTATTGACACATTTCTATTCAACAAATAATGTGTCTTGTTAAAACCTTAACTAAAATAAAATTCAATGGGAATAAAAATTCTAGTAAAGGAAAAATAGTACACATATCTAACAATACGCAATTTTGTTGTCTCGTTAAAAACCTTGCAAGGAAAACCAAGTGGGACAAAACCTTGTAAGGAAAAAAGAGTGCAACGCGCATTAACTCCCCCTGATGAGAGCATCAATTCACATCGTTGAACCTTCGCATTCCAAGTTGTGCACTAGTTTCTTGAAGGTTGACACTACCAGAGATTTGATGAATAAATCATCTATATTAACTTCAACGAATATGTTGCACATTGAAAATCCTCGCTACCACATTATCATGATTATAGAGAATTGATCATTCATTCCACGTAACATTTTCTCAAATGTTTATCATCTCTCCCCTCATGTTAGAAAAACTAACTTGCTTCCTCAACTTTGGGAACCCATCTTTGTGCGTTATGGTGTTAATCAAAATATAGATTGCACATCAATAATAATTAATAAGATGAAATTATTTGGTTTCTGACCCTAAACCACTTGTGAGGAGATAACGTAATATACTTTCGCATATAATGTATATCAAACTGATACAGATAACTTCGTTCTCATAAGCAATAGTTTAGCTATTAAGTGGAGGCACTCAATAAATCATTTTGCTAAACCAACTGTGATGTAAACCAACTTATCAAGATGAATTGTCTTGAATAGAGAATCTGGAAATTATGCTCTAAATTTATTATTTGAGCAGTTACCTCGCAAACATTAGGTTGCAGGTTAATAATAATCACACATGTAACAATCTCATGTATATATCTATGAGGTATACATGGCAGGTGAATGGGTCCAGCTTCACCTTTGATATTTTGAGCATTCATGGATTTCAATCCCAATTTTAATTAGTCTATTAATTAATGAGAACAATGTAGGCATCAAAATTTTAAAGGATAAAGTTAAATCATATATTCAAGATACTACAGGACTCTTGAAATCCTAGGAGTCTATCAGAGTTTTTTGGAGGTTACTCTATCCTAAACAATACCTATAAAAAGGGTCACATATTCCCTTTGAAGAGGCATCTCAAAAAATGGAGATCATCTCGAAAATCCCATAAACTCATGGGATATTCACAAAGATATCAAGAAGTGGCCGGATAATCTTGATAATCAAATAATTCAAGAAGATCCACAATATACTTCATGGATATCAAATAAATCCATGAAATCCTGCATCATCCTATGTTCGAGAAATACGTTGTTCTAGCCCTCGAATCACGGAGATAATCAGGAGAGAAGAATCAAGGGAACAAACATAATTGTACCCGCATCATTTTATCAATAAAATTATGTTTCTTCATATTTATATTGTGGTTGCAATTTATTTTTGTATCACATATAATTTGTTGCAAACAAATTGGCACGCCCGGTGGGACCAAGTCTGCCCTTCATCTCTTCCTCATGTAAATCGAAAACTCCAAGTTTCAAAATCATTTGTCTACTATTGTCGAGTACTTCAAGTCTCGTCTTCAAGTTTCGGCAAGCCTACACCCCGACAAACCTTGAAGTAGGGGGCATTTGTAGGCATCAAAATTTTAAAGGATAAAGTTAAATCATATATTCAAGATACTACAGGACTCTTGAAATCCTAGGAGTCTATCAGAGTTTTTTGGAGGTTACTCTATCCTAAACAATACTTATAAAAAAGGTCATATATTCCCTTTGAAGAGGCATCTCAAAAAATGGAGATCATCTCGAAAATCCCATAAACTCATGGGATATTCACAAAGATATCAAGAAGTGGCCGGATAATCTTGATAATCAAATAATTCAAGAAGATCCACAATATACTTCATGGATATCAAATAGATCCATGAAAACCTGCATCATCCTACGTTCGAGGAATACGCTGCTCTAACCCTCGAATCACGTAAATAATCAGGAGAGAAGAATCAAGGGAACAAACAGAATTGTACTCGCATCATTTTATCAATAAAATTATGTTTCTTCATATTTATATTGTGGTTGTAATTTATTTTTGTATCACATATAATTTATTGCAAACAAACAACATAAGAGAATTCGTACATAATTTTCTAGTTCTTTAATATTTATCCATGTGATTCTCTTTTATTTTTGCACATCATACTTAAATTAACATGGCTAAATTAATTATGCCAACTGAATAAATTATCAATAAACTCCAAGTTTATTATGATATGAGTTTTTACATCAATAAACATCCACTTTATTGTGGCATTCTTTTATTTGTGTAGTACAAACTGGAGATAAAGCGGGTAGCTTTCCCCATACATATTACCCCGCTATAAGTTGTAGTATTAAAATATATTAAATCTTGCTTTTATTTATAGCTTCAATATAACCAACCACTTCCGCGAATACTTTAGAAATTCAATAAGTTTCTTTGACACTTACTACTACAGAATAAATTGACATGATGGTCAATTGTATTCCTCCAAAATAGGAATAATTGGCTATTCCAGAGCTCTCAATTAATTTTGTACTACCACATATTCATCAACATCTATATGGTGAATAAACTTTTAAGGAGAAAGTTATACCATTATGGTCATGGTCAAAATTATATGCAAGACCTATTTCTTGCATTACCGTTGTCTTTTAATAATCACATTGCCAAAATATTTGGTATAATCACAATATATACATGATCAATGACCATTCATACCATAATAATGATATTATTTTCTTATATCATCTCAAACCTCCTTCTAGAGGAGAGTGTGGTATATTAACTACCACTAGCACGTTCATATTCTTCCAAGAATGAATATGTATTCATAAATCAGATGTTGTCACATTCACGACATGAATGATCTGTATGTGCTATCGAAATCTCATGTCAAATCGATGACAAATATTACTTTCACAGAGTGAAGAATTATTTTGAGAATCCTTATTATTCTCGTTACCGCTATGACGACGATAATGATTTCGTCTATTACAATGTCCACATCCATTGATACCTTCACGGTAATAATTTTATCTCTTTCATACTTATCACATATTGCTATCCCGTTCTCTTAAGTGGAATGAGAATGAAGAAAATACAATGGGACCGGTTTCTACTTCTTTGACCACAATCATACATGAATTTGATCATGGCAACTGGCAAGGCATAGAAATTTTACCACTTCGGGTGGTTATAATTTCTTGCAAACTCTATTAGAGTTATAATCAAAGTTTATTGTCGTTGCTTGCATTTTAAATCAAATTATAGAATTTCAAGAATTTATAACAGAAAAATAAATTAAAATACTTACCTTAAATCCAGAATTTAATCATGAAAGAAGTTCATGTACAATTGAAATCATTATGCTCAATCCCAAAGCTTCTAGTCAATTGGTTAGAGTCTTGTGTTGATAACGTATTATAAAACAATAAAAGAAGAAGGAGAGCATTGCATAGAAAAGTAGAGAGAGAGAGAGAGAGTTCTTATTGATTTGGGATGAATTACAATGAAATAGGACCCCTCTATTTATAGGAACAGAGTGACTTAGCCATCAAGTAACAAACCCTAGAATCTCTCTAGAATATAGGCATTCACCATATATAGAATTCTATTTATAACACTGTCAGTTTTGTATGGGCTAAAAATTATCTTAGTTTAAGTGGGCGTTTGGACATAAGAATCGTAAAACTCCGGAAAAAAGTGAAATTTTTTTCAAGTGAAAATGGTATTTGAAAAGTAGATGTGTGTTTGGACATGAATGTAATTTTGGTTATTTTTGAAGTTTTGTGAGTGATCTGAGTGAAAATTTGAAAAACAACTTTTTGGATTTTTTCAGATTTCGAAAAATTCCAAAAATCATCTTCAAGTGAAAATTTAAAAATTTATGGCCAACACTGATTTCGGAAAAAAAGTGAAAAAATTTCGAAAAAAATTAAAAAATTTCTTATGTCCAAACGGGCTCTAAGTTCAGATCTTATCAGCATTAAGAGAGCCTTCAAGGATTTCCACGTGTCACTGCATGAATGACTTCTGAAAAGGCATGTTCAGGATCAAAGTAATCTCATAAGAGATGAAGGGCGGGGTCGAGGAGTCAATGTAGATCAAGGTCGAGGACGAGCACTCATCTTAAACAGAGTAATAACGGCTAGTTTTAGGACAAGACTTTAAAGACAACATTCCATTGGATATTCTCTGTATCTGTACTATTAGGTTTTCTTGACACATGTTCCCTTATAAATAGAAAGAGACATTGTTATAGGGGACATGAAATATTCATTTGTAAGACAACACATAACTTTCTTTAAAGAATCTTGCTTTATCGCACACATACAAAATATATCTTTTTCCTGATATTCTTGTCTAACTCTTCCCCCACGATCCAAGAAGAATCTGAATATTCAAAGACTCATCAATCCTTCATCATTGTCAGAAAGAATACCTACGGATCTCACCCTTTTCGGGTGACTCACATGTTCTTATTTACTTAATTGTCATTCATTGGTATTTATTGTTATTTAATGATATCTCTTCGTTTTTGGGTAATTGAATATTGCCAGTGTCTCAATTCACACCTCCAATCCCTTCTCATTAGCTCTCTGATTCTCAGGATAATATTGACATTATCATCATTTATTGCTACTTTGATAATATAGTTTTGGGGTTTCACTAGTAGACCCAGCCATGTTGTTTCCATAAGTCTCCTATCTTAAGTTTCTTTCTTTGCATGAATCAAGTTCTCCGACAGGACCATCCTAAAAGAGAAGAGAGTAGAAGATGGAAAAATACTTCTCTGTTATTTGAGTGTATGGAAGACCTATTTATACAAATATGTACAGCAGATGTAGCAACAAGATAAACTTGAAAAAGATAATACCTATCAGAAAAGAGCCTAAATAGGAGGAGAGAGTTACAACAAATTCCTAAAGATCAGTAACTACAAAATAGAATTCTACAGTAGTAAGGAATCCTAGAGTAAGTGGTAATCAGCCGCTATTACGCCCCGGCAAGTTGGTGGTGTCAACAACACCCAACTTGGAAAATTGCTTGACAAATGAGGCTCATGGAAGTGGTTTAGTAAGTATATCTGCCACTTGATCAGCCGAGTGAAGGTGTTGAACTTCGATTTCCTTGTTTTGAACTTGTCACGAACAAAGTGAAAGTCAATAGCAATATGCTTCATACGACTATGAAACACCGGGTTGGCGCAAATGTAGGTGGTACTGACATTGTCACAAAAGATCTTGAGGAGTGGCTGATATACGGAAGCGAAGCTCATTGAGTAAACTTCTTAGCCAATTGGTCTCAGAGACAGTAGCTGCAACAGCCCGATATTCTGCTTCTGTGGAGGAACGGGAAACAAATCTTTGCTTCTTAGAAGACCATGATATCGGAGAGTTGCCAAGGTAAACAACATAACCTGTAGTGGAGGTTCGATCAAGAGGATCTCCAGCCAGTCAGAATCCGAGTAGGCTAGAAGACGATGATCACGTTCTTTAGAAATTCAGAGACCAAACGAAGATGTCTGGTGAAGATACCGAAGGAGATGCTTCATGGTTTTACAATGATATATTGAGGGTTGGTGCATGGACTGTGAGAGTTAGCTAACAGCAAAAGCAATGTTCGGACGTGTAAAGGAAAGATAATGAAGTTTACCAATTATCCGCCTATAAAGAGAGCCATCTACTAGAGAATCTTCAGCGGATTCTAGGAAAATAACAGTAGAAGCCATTGGCGTTGGAACACCCTTGAAATTGTGCATATTAACTTCCTGTAACATATTTGTAATATATTTTTGTTGAGACAACAAAAGACCACCTGTATAAGACTTCAACACCAAGAAAATAATGAAGTGGACCAAGATCTTTTAATGAGAATCGGGTTGCAAGATTTTCAATAATGTTTTGAACACCACAAATTTGATTGCCCGTAACAATTATGTCATCAACATAAACTAGTATATAATCAGTAAACTCAGAATTATGCATGATGAACAATGATGAATCATATTGGGATTTAATAAATCCCGAAGCAACAAGATAATTTTTGAGTTCAGTGTACCAGGCCCTGGGAGCTTGTTTAAGGCCATATATAGCTTTGTGCAGCTTGCAAACATGTGTAGGATGTGTAAAATCTTCGAAACCAGGTGGTTGACGCATATATACCTCCTCATCAAGACGACCTTGCAAGAAGGCATTATTGATATCAAGTTAACGGATGGGCCAGCTCTGTTGTGTCGCAATTGCAAGAACGAGACGAACAGTAGCGGGCTTTACCACAGGACTAAAAGTACATTGAAAATCAAGTCCAGATCGTTGTGTGAACCCTTTGGAAACTAGGCGAGCTTTGTACCTGTCAACAGAACCATCAGGATGATATTTAACCCGAAAAAGCCACTTACAATCCACCACGTTTTTCGAAGGATCACATGGTACCGGATCCCAAGTCCGGTTCCTAACTAAGGCTTCAAATTCATTTTTCATAGCTTTATGCCAGTGTGGGACTTGTTGAGCTTGCTTAAAGGTTTTAGGTATGGAGGAAGTGGTTGAACAACAATGTGAAATTGTTTGGGCTTAAGGCTGTTGATTTTAGACCGAGTAATCATATGATGAGTGGATGTCAATGTAGAGTCAGAGGCAACAGGGGAAGGTTGTGAGGCGGTGGAAGGTGAGACAGGTGACGGGGAAGAAGGTTGTATCATAGGGTTCTGGGTCAAAGGTCCAGTGGACTTATTTCGGCGCTGGTAAGTGATTATTGTGGATTGAGGCTGAGCGTTTAAATGGGGAGAAGGGTTAACTGATGAGGTAGAACAATTTGGTTAAGGGGAATTATGACTGGCTACTGAGTTTGGTTTGGCAAGAGGAGGGGGCAGCAGAGATGTTGGAGAAGCAGAGGGAGTGTTAGATAAGTGAGAAACCGAATTACCTGAGATGGTGGCACCTGTTGGGGCAGAGGAGACGAGTGAGTGAGTGTCTACGGGTTGTTGTACATTCTGAGTAGGAAGCTCATAACAGACATTTGAACTCAAAGTATTATCTATTTGTGGTTGTTCAGTTGAACAAATCTCCCAAGATATATTTTTATTGAGTGTAATTTTCAAATGGGAAAAAATATTTTCAAATGGGAACTGATTTTCCAGAAATAAGACATCACGTGATAAATAAATTTTGAAAGTTAAAGGATCAAAACATTGATGACAGTAATGTTTATTTGAAAATCCTAAATAAACACATGGTGTCGAACAGGGCTCTAATTTATTTTTTTGCATATGGTTTGAGCCATGGATAGCACAAGCATCCAAATACTTTAATAGAGTCATACTTGGGCATAGTTTGAAATAAAATTTCAAAGGGGCTCTTATGCTGAAGATTTGGTGTAGTGAGCCTGTTTATAAGATAAACAGCTTGTTGACAGGCAAAACTCCAAAAGTGTGAGGGTAAAGATGCTTGGTGCAACAAGGTTCTAGCAGTTTCAATAACATGCCGGTGTCGTCTTTCGACTAGAGAAACTCTTTGCGGAGTATATGGGGGTGACACTAAGTGTTCTATGCCATGTGTTTTGAGATAGGACTGTAAACATTGAAATTCACCACCACCGTCAGTGTAAAGAGATTGGATTTTGGAATTGAATTTGCGTTCAAGCTATGGATGCAAAGTTTGAAAAGCTTCAAGTGTTTCATTTTGTGATTTCAAAGTGAACAACCACATGTATTTTGAAAATTGGTCAACAAATAACACATAATATCTTCTTTTATCAATTGACAAAACCGGAGACAGACCCCATAAATCGCTATAAAGGATTTGCAGTGGCTTGTCACTTTGCAATGAATTTTCGAAAAAAGTCAACCTGTGCATTTTATTTGAATAGCAGGAATTACAAATGGAACTAGCTTTAGGATCTGAAACAGGAAGAGAAAAATTATTCAAGATAGTATTTAAAATGCGACGACTAGGATGACCTAAACGCCGATGCCACAGGTGAATTGGAACAACCACATTGCATTGAGGATGACGATGTGCACAACCCGGTGGCCACTCGTACACCCCTATTTATTATGCCCGCGAACTAGAGGCGCCCCCGTACTCAGATCCTTCACAAGATAATGAAAAGAAAAAAATTCAATAGATGAATGATTATCACGACAAAACTTAGAAACAGAAATAAGGTTACTTTTTATGGCAGGAGAACATAAGGTATTGAGAAGTTTAAAATTATGATTTGAAGCACTTATGTTAGAGTTACCAGTATGGGATATTGGTATGGTGTTACCATTGCCCATAGTTATCTCTTCAGTGACGTGGTAATCATGTATTGTGGTTAGGCTTTGAGCATCAGATGCAATATGATGAGTGGCTCCACTATCCACGGTCCACGGGGTCTGTTGAGGAGAAAAACGAGCCACAAAGTTTTCCCGAGCTTGCACATGATCATGTGACTGTGATCTGCATACTCTAGCAGAATGACCTACACGATCACATAGTTGGCAGCGAAGGTTTTTGTCAAAGGGCTGCTGCTGGTTGTTTCTTCGTGGGCGCCATGGTTGTGTTTTCCATTGCTGATTGTTGGCAGGTGCATTTGGACCTGGACGACGATTGCTGGAGTTAGGATTATTACCCTGACGAGAAGGAGTTGGTGTAGTCTTTTGTGCTACAGCAACGGTAATAAGTGTGGACAAGGACTTCTTGTCTTCCTCGTGCTTTAGGAAAAGCTCATGATCCAGAAGCTTTTCATAAAGCTCTTCATAGGAAATTGTAGAATCCCGAGCACGAATGGCAGCAGAGAGTTCGCGAAATTCAGATCCGAGTCTACTAAGTATTTTAACAATGAGTTCGGCGTTTGATACAGGGGCACCAGCAGTTGCAAGTTCATCACAGATCGATCGAACTTGATGAAGATAATCGGTGACCGGACAAGAGTCTTTAGTGAGGCGAGCCAATCGATCACGCAAGCTGAAAATTCTTATTTGAGATTTGTTCGCATACGCAGTATGCAAAGCATCCCAGGCAGCTTTGGCGGAGACTGCAACAGCAACAGTAGGGGCAAGTGTAGGATCAACAGAGGCCAAGATAGCATTTTGAATTAACTGATCTTGGCGATACCAGGGAACATATGCAGGGTTATCCACATCTTAATTGTTTTGAGAAATGGTGCGTGTAGGGGCAGGGATGGAACCATCGAGATGCCCATAGAGATTGTGGCCACGCATAAGCATTGAAACTTGAACTTTCCACAGGGAGAAATTGTGACTGCCAGTTAATTTTATGGGAAGCTGCGTAAGGGGATTGAATTGGACAATAGTAATGGCGTTGTTAATTCCATCAGCGTTGGTCACAGAAATATTGGCAGCCATTTGAGTGGTTGGGCTAGTAGGCGGGGGAAAAAATAGAGGATCGACTCGTGGGAGTTTAGTGTTGCTGTGATACCATAAAAGAGAAGAGAGTAGAAGATGGAAAAATACTTCTCTGTTATTTGAGTGTATGGCAGACCTATTTATACAGATATGTAGCAACAAGATAAACTTGAAAAAGATAATACCTATTAGAAAAGAGCCTAAATAGGAGGAGAGAGTTACAACAAATTCCTAAAGATCAGTAACTACAAAATAGAATTCTACAGTAGTAGGAATCCTAGAGTAAGTGGTAATCAGTCGTTATTACATCCGACCGAGGGCTAATCATAGATCCACTATAGTCTTTTTTTATATTGCTTTCTTCTTGTCTCGATTTTCTATAGAACGACTTTATATCAGGTACAATAGGTTAGGATAAAGCGTTAGTAGATATAGCAAGTGTGCTAATGAAGGTGGAAGATACCACGTTGTGGATCCAAACATAGGAAGTTTAGGAGGTGTCACCCTCAAACACGTGAGATAAGAAGTGACCGGTTAATATGTGGCGCATAGAGAAATCTTGCCGAACGTACTATCTTGTTACATAACCGGTTAATATATACATTAATATTGGCTAAGATTAACTATATTTTACTAATTTAATTATTTAAACCCGAATATAAATTTTGGGTCAAACAGGTTTTCATTCAACCTACTTTAACATGAGACTTAAGTTTTAGTTTATTTCATCACCTTTACATAAATCGCCTAAATTCTTGAAAATTTAGAAACAAAATTACGTTGGTTAAGGTACGGTGAAAGTATATCAGGTAACTAATATTTTAACTTTTAAAAGAGTAATAAGCAGGTTAAGAATATTTGGTAGCCAATTATATGAATCATAAATCAATATCAACTGTTTTATTTTGCATATTGAGATTCAAACGTATTAATTTCATTGCTCCTTATTTAGTAGTTTAGACTTATTTAAATTCGAACATAAGACCTCTAATTCAAAGTGAAAAAATCTTTACCCTTCCATCACACTATTAGTTTTTTAGCGTCTTCTTATAAGTAATATAATATATGCAACTTGCATATTGTAATATCATTGAATAGTTGGTTTTAAGAAAATAAAAAAATACATGTGCTCATGTCTCATAACTCATAGGTGAAAACTGAAATTAATTATGATTTATGTACGAAATTAAAAGGGATAAAAATACAACATACTATAAAAAAAAAAAAAAAAAAAAACAGGTAGGCATAAACACAAAGAATCTACGTGGCAGGCATGGGGTTGCGAGATTTGATGTAGACAGATGGTATCAATTCTGAGCACCCTGCCTCCTGCTGAATTTATCTTATATTATATTTCCTTTTTTATTTAATTTAAAATAATAATTGGAAGAATGCAAATTTTTGGAATGTTAATTCTTTGCATGTGAAAATTCTGGTGGATTGCCACTTTTGTGTACTTGGTCATGATAAACTCATGCAAAGAAGGACATGCAAATTTTACGCAATACTGCGACTAGGAAAAAGAAAAAGTACTACTCTAATTTCTTCTAGAAAGATTATTTTGCTAGATAAGTAATCCTTCCCAATGTGAATTTGGACACAAAATTATTAAATTTGACATATTTAAAAAAATACTATTTTTAAAGGTTTTATATTAATATAAAAAATAAAAATAAAGATCCATTGCAGGAATAAGTATCACAATTTTCTAATAGAATAAAAGTGAGGAAGGTAGGTTTCAGAAGTTGCAGGATGGTAATTATAATTTCACTGTAATTACTCCCTAAAGAAATAATAAAGCCGTTAATCATCAAGTATGGTGTAACCGTGTCAGTGTTAAATAAAAAAGGATATTCATAAAATTCACTTCATTTTGGCAGCTTTAACCCGCCCACTTGATGGCTTTGTTCTTGATTGTAATCACTCCTCCTACATTTATTAAACAAAAACACTCACTCAATCAGAGAATATACTCTAAGATATGTGTGCAAATGCAATTACTTTCCTCAAATTGTGTCTCGTGCGACGTTAAATTAATATATAAACTAACTATCCATCAATAGTTGGTGAACCAAACCACTAAGGTATGAGGTATAAAAAATTAATACCATTTTAATACTTTGTTTGGTTACCAAATCTGGTATAAGTTATTCCGGGATTATAATTAGTATCAAGATAACTTATACCTTGCCGAGGGTGGGGTAATTAGTGCCAGGATCTTCTTGGAAATTATGCAATTGTTATTTTTAAAACAACATACCAAACAGTGGATATAAAACAATACAAGGATATTTAATCCCAGCATAACTTATCTCGGTACAAGTCGTATTCAAACCAAACGAGATAAGGAAAGCTTGTGGCACAAAAGAGAAAAAAGAGCAAAAGCTGCTACATTCATAAAAGAGTAGAAGGGCTTCACCGAAGTTGATTTACCAACAATCATGTTAATAACATCCATCAAGCAACCAAATGAAAATTCCTTTTATTCTTCTCCAAACTAACTCTTTTATACGCCATCTTTAACAGCTCAAAAATTACAGGAAAAATAGGTCCCCTCTTCAAGAAGAACACATCAAAATTTGATTATACATACAACAGGCTTTCTCAAGCAAGATAGATAGGTCATAGGAGAGAACTCATAATCTACTTATATCAATCACTACTGCTGTCACTGTTCGCTCTCTGCTTTCTATTTGGAGAAGATGTGTCTTCAAAAAACCTACAGCAAACTCGGGACACAAAATACTGTGAGGGTCTGAAATCATTCATATTTCAGAAAAGATTAAAAGAAAACAAGTTGAAACAAATGATATCTACAGTTCAATTACGCGGCCTATTAAAGCTATAGCCTATGAAAAAGAACACGACTACTGTTAGCCCCTCGGCTTGATTGATCGAAACATGGCATGGGCGTGGCGAGGGACTTACATGATGGACCTCAGCACGGCCCTATGATGGCAATGGCATCATGTTGACAAAGCTGTCCGACTTGGGCAGGTGTTGATGGGCATGGACTGTGGCAGGACGGCATGTGGCTAAGGTATCAAGGCATGACAAAGACCATGGCATTGGTGTGGCCATGGCAAGGCAAAGACAACGGGCAGCAAGCTTAGCAAAGGCTGAAAAACTAATAGCCCGTTTGGCCAAGCTTCTAAAATCAGCTTATTTTGAGAAGTGCTTTTCTCAAAAGTACTTTTTAAAAAAGTGTTTTTGGTGAGAAGTAGTTTGTGTTTGGCTAATCAATTTGACAAGCACTTTTAAGCAGTAATTAGTGTTTGGGCAAGCTTTTGAAAACTGCTTCTAAGTGTATTTTTCTCAAAAGTGCTTCTCAGAAAAGTGCTTTTGGAGAGAAGCTATTTTTTTCTGCTTCTCCTCAAAAGCACTTTTTTTCCTTCCAAAAGCTTGGCCAAACACCTCAATTTTTGGCCAAAAGTGCTTTTGGCACAACAAAAAAAAGCACTTTTGGCCCAAAAAAAGCTTGGCCAAACAGGCTATAAGGCAGTGCGTGGCAAGACAGATGGGCGCGGGCAAGGCAGAGTAATGGGTGAGCTAGACAAGCAGCGGTGGCAAACATGCGCGCAAAGGCATGCTGCACGACGGCTTGGCGCGAAGACATGGCAAAGTTGGCCTTTTTGGCGCCACAAGTTCAAAGTTGGGCCCATGTGCCATGCACATGCTGGGTAGTTGCCTGTTTTTCAGCAAGTTTGGCTAAGTTAGCGGGTGGGAGTTGTCTTGTTTAAATTTTCGAAATTTGAATCCTTGGGCAGTTGGGGATGTCAACTGCTAGTTAGGGGTAAGGCTGAGAGCCAAAACGTTTTTGGTGTGTCTATTTATATGTTGGATAGGCAGACTTGTTAAAAGTGTTGGCTGCCTTAACTCTCCTTTTTGTAAGGCTGTAATTTGTGTGCTTCTTTGTAGCACGAATTTAATACAAAGTTGGGAAGTGTTTTCCGGTAAGTTCGTGTGTGCCTTGTTTCATTTCTGTTTGCTATCATAATCTAAGTGTTAGGCCAAAAACGTGAGGGAAAAAGAGAGAAGGCTGAGTCATTGTTTGGTGACTGCCGTGCAGTGTCAATCTGGAAAAAATTGACCCCGTGACAACTACCATATTGATGAACCCGAAAGTCGGTAAACAGACCTTCATGTTTTGTGCACATTCTGACAAAATGTGTGCAGAAATGAGACTGCTTAAAATTTTTACACATTATGCAGCCATGCTTTGGAAGATAAAACAAATTGGGAATGAAAACAAGGATTGACCAGAACAATGATTTCAGAAATATCATGTAATGTGATTTAGACAATTAATTTACGGGTTAATGACTAATGACCAAATGAATTTCGGAGAACTTACATCTCCATAATTCTCTTCCTCTTATCACTGCAAATGTAGGAGCTCAGTTGTTCAACCTCCATATTGGCAAAAGTCTTGTCTAGATCATAATTAAACAGATTACATGCACCTAAATTTGCTGAGGACTCGTCTGTACCAAGTATACAGGAGAGATCTTTAAGTTCTCCTTTAAGATTCTCCACCAAAATGAAACCTGCCGAATAGACATTATAAAGATACTCTAGTAATGAAGTGATCAAAACTTCACCCAAAAGATGTGTGATTCATGTCATTTATGTAGATTCTTTCTGCAAGTTATAACCTATGTTGCTCGGACTATCCGAAATTGTGTCCGAATACGTGTCGGATCCTCCAAAAGTAATGCATTTTTGAAGGATCCGACACGGGTGCGGCTACATTTTGGAGAGTCCGCGCAACATAGGTTATAACTAGCAATAATTACACTGAAAAAGACTTTAGTAGGTTAGAATCATTGGCAGAAAGAAAAGGCAGCCATTTTACAAAATATCGAGGGGATTAAAAATTGATGCCATTAAGGCCTGTTTGAAGTTACAATAATGCAAGAATAAAAGTTCATAGGTTAAATAGGTGCCCGAGAAGAAGGGAGAGGATGATAAAACAAGGAAAGATATTCATGCAGGACAAATAACACAACACAAGAAGAAATGCCATAACTCAATAATTCTTCGAAGGTTCAACTATAAGGAAATGCCAAAACTACATTGTGTTTCAAATTTTTTAAGTGTGTGCACCTCGATTATTTCAGTGGGTACCTGCTACCTCCAACTAGCATAGGTATTGGGTAACTCTACCACCAAAACTTAGGCAAACGGGAACAATTTACCTAGAGTTTTTTGCCTAAGTTGGTTAGGACCGCTGCAGTGATGCAATGAGGACTTCTTTTGACTTCCATTTTCCCATAGCCAAGTTATTTCAATGCAACTAATCCCATTGACCTCATATTACAAATCTTATAAGCTATCATGCTTCCATAACGTACTAACAAATTGCTAATTGTCAAAGCAGATAAGGTATAGCTGAAATTTTTTGCAGGCATCAACAGAGAATCCTCCATCAAATCAAGGATGAGAGATCCAAAAGAGGTTCCTCCATGATCCTAATACAGTTATAGTGTTGGAATTTTTTAAAATACAGTGGTAAAAGAATCCTAGTTCCAAGTGTCTAACTTCTAGGTTCATCCTGATACTAGGGTATAAATGACTTGGAAACAACAAAAACAACAACAACAAACCCAGTAGAGTCCCGCAAGTGGGGTCTGCGGAGATAGTGTGTATGCAGACCTTACCCCTACCCTTGGCAGGTAGAGAGGTTGTTTCCGATAAACTTGGAAACAACAAAAGGTTATGAAAATTATGTTAACAGTATTACTAAGTTCATAGATTTGTTAAAATGCTAAGAATTTATCATTTCCTCTGTAAATCCTACCAAACATTACCTCTCAAATGAGTGACCTATCAGGGAAAAGAAAAACATTTACTCTCTCATGATGGTCTTACCTATAGACTTAACAGTAAAACAACTTCAACTACTTTAGTGCAACAGATAAGTATACCCAAAAAAAAACAGAAACATAACTATTTTTAGGACCATCTGACCACACACTCTCCCTTTCCCCAAAAACAGCAGCTCTAAAAGATGAAACTGTCTTGGCCAAAAGGGAAGCAGAACCTAAATACCACTATTCCAGTCAAAAGCTAGAATCTTCTTTCTTTATTCTACTGGCTCCTTAGCTTTCAATAGTACCACAAAAGTTGGAAACTACCTTCGCAGAAGGGCAGCAAAATCTGGATAAACTATACCAGCCAAGTGCCAAAATCTTCTCTTTATTCTAATAAATTCTTTCAGCAGCTCCTCATCAAATCTTTCCTTGAAAGTCGCTCACTCTCAAAATTGGTCTCAGACCAAAACTCACTGAGAGTTACTCTTGACTATCTTTTACAGTAACATGTCTTATCTCTTAAATGTAAAAGCTCATGGAGAACAAGGAACATTCATGTAAAATTAGCATCCCTCTTCTTTTATGAGATTGCATACCAAACTTTTCA
The DNA here is from genome assembly GCA_005239495.1 of Nicotiana undulata. Taxonomy (NCBI): domain Eukaryota; kingdom Viridiplantae; phylum Streptophyta; class Magnoliopsida; order Solanales; family Solanaceae; genus Nicotiana; species Nicotiana undulata. The sequence continues at coordinate 31,435 of MDKH01129678.1, forward strand.
ATCTCAAGTTAGAAAACAGGATCTGATTCTACTCACATCACAAGTCCTGAATATTACAATTGTCAGAAAAGCATAGAAAGGAGCTCAAGGTCCGCTGGGGCTTTACCCAAAAACCACAATCAAAGATTGGACTTCAGTAAATAAAAGCGTAATGATAAACAAATTTTAAAAAATGGAATGCTAGAAACAATAACTAGTAAGCACAAAAACAATTATATGAGCAAAGTAATTTAAAAAACTCAACTAAGTGAAATATATGAAGTAAAAGAACATGTAAATAAAGTTTACAAATAGATTGAAAATTTTGATTTAGATGAAAACATGAAGTTTAAATTTCTCATCAGGTTTTGTGATGACCCAAAAGGTCATCTTATGTAATTTAAGCTATATCTGTGTTCCGAGGCTCCGAGACCCTCCGTTAGTCTCACCTCGTTATGCGTGCGCAGCCCGGGCGTGTAGCCGGGAAGCTATTATGTGAAAATTTGATGAAAATGAGTTTGATGATTAATAAATGAACATAGTTGACTTTGGTAAACATTTCTGGTAAACAAACCCGGACCCGTGATTCGACGGTCCCGGAGGGTCTGTAGGAAAATATGGGACTTGGGCATAT
>ML298811.1:0-66510 GCA_005239495.1 Nicotiana undulata
AAGAAGCGCAGCGAAAAAATGGCCGGAAGATGCCGCAAACGCCGGAAAGCACTGTAGCTCGCCAGAAAAATTCAAAGTCGTCGGAATATGTCAGAAATAGTCCCAAGTGGCTCGGAATGGACATGCGAGCAGACTGTCCTCAAGGTGCGAGGCCAAAAAATGGCCGGAAGAGGGCTCACGCGCCGGCGCGTGGGGCTCACGCGCGCCGGATGGAAATCTGTTGGGTGGCGCGTGGGGCTAGGGTTTTCGGAGATTTTTTCAGTGGTAGGTCGCCGGAGGCCGATCTACCTAGTGGTGGTGTTGGATTTTGCACAACACTGATAAAAANGATACCATGTGAGAAATCACGAGAGAAAAATAATATTCTTGTGTTGTCTTCAATGATACAATGAGCCCTATATATATATATATACAGACATTACATGTCCTACTCCTAGTACACATAGGATTAGGGTTAGTGTTATTTACTCCTAATTGACTACTTAACTAACAAGTGGAAATTGATGTTATGGTACTGACATGGGGGCTGTTCTATTGCATACTGATCATCCCATCGCATTAATTAGCAAAGGTCTAGCTCCTAGACATATGAATTTATCTGCCCATGAAATAGAATTGTTGACTCTTGTTTTTGCAGTAACTAAATGGTCTCACTATTTGCTAGGGAAACACTTCATTGTTAAGACTGATCAAAAGGCATTAACGTATTTGTTAGAACACACCCTGCATATAGACTCACAATTAATGTGGTTGGCAAGATATTACCAATTGGCTTTGAGATAGAATACAAGAAGGGTAAGGAAAGTGTTGTTGTTGACTCTTTATCCAAAATCCTAGGAGCAAAGTTGATGGCTATCATGGTATTCTCAGTAAAAGTTAATTTATGGGAGGATATTCAAGCTAGTTGGACTGCATATTCTTAATTGCAAGCTCTTATTCTTTCATCACAACATAAGCCACATAAGCACTACATTTGGGTGAATGAGTAGATAAGAAGAAAATGGAAGTTAGTTGTAGGCAACAATGTGGACTTAAGGACCAAGATAATTCAGTTTTGGCATGCCACTCCAACGGGAGGTCACTCGGGGATTGATGCAACCACTAGAAAAATCCTCACATACTTCTATTGGAAGGAAATCAGAATTGACGTCACTGATTTTATTCATAAATGTGATATCCGCCAGAAACAAATATGAAACAATTGCCTCACCTGGCCTCCTTCAGCCTCTCTACATATTCCTCCTCTTACTTGGAATAATATCAACATGGATTTCATATAAGTTTTGCCCAAGTCAGAGGTAAAACAATTATTTGGGTCATTGTAAATAGGTTAACTAAGTATGGCCATTTCATTGACTTGGCTCATCCCTATACTGCTCAATCTATTGTCCTCATCTTTCTCGATCATAATTTTAAACTTCATGGATTTCCTACTACCATCACTAGTGACAAGGATCCCATCTTCATTAGTTCTTTTTGGCAAGAGTTCCTCACTACGCAATGTGTCACTTTACAGACTTCTATTGCATACCATCCAACTAAGGTCCTTAATCAATTCTTGAAAACTTATTCAAGGTGTTTTTGCACTAATTCACCTTCTGATTGGGTGCACTACCTTTCTCTGGCTGAATGGTGGTACAACTCCAACCATCACTATGTCATTCACACTTCTCCCTTTGAATTGTTATAGATTTCCTCCTCTTTTACATCTACCTCACTTACTTGGGGATTTTGGCATCACTTTTATTGAAGAAGTACTGCTATCACGTGAGTTTAAGATTCACTTAACCAAGTTTCACTTGTCTCGCGCACAACAAAGAATGCAAGCACAAGATAATGCTCATAGGATTGACAACAGTTTCAAGGTTGGTGACTGGGTAGTTGTCAAACTTCAGCCATATAGACAGCCCACTACCTCGGTCTCTCCTAATAACAAGCTGACTTCACGTTAATTTGGACGTTATCCAATTGTGGAAAGAGTATGGTGTTGTTGCTTACAAGCTCATACTACCTCCAGAGGTCCTGATCCACCACACATTCCACATCTCTCAACTTAAATTTTGTCATGAAATTCCAACCCAAATCATTCACCCTCTTGTAGTGGATTTGGCCAGCCCTTTATGCCCATTACCTGGAGCTTCCTTGCTCGTCGATTGATCAAAAAGGCAACAAAGTTATTGCTTAATGCTCAATCAAATGGATAGGGTGTATTCTTCTTATGCTACTTGGGAGTTTGCTTCCAACTTGAGGACTCGATTTTCCGCCTTCACCCTTGAGGACAAGAGTGTTGCTCATTGAGGGGTTAGTGATACAGATATTGGGACAACAACCAATGTGGATGTCGCTTCAGCAACAAAGTAGATAATGATTAGGATATTTTAAAAGTTAGCTTCAATTAGGCCTTCAAATTGTAATTCAACTTTTGGTGGAAAAGTTAGTTACGCGCATTATTCAGCTACATTGCATTTTCAATTACATAAATATAGAACTGTAATCGTAAAGATAGATGTTTGATATGATAATATAGTTCCAATTTCTCTCTCTATCTCTAAACTCCCTATCCTCTCTTCTCTTCTTCTACTCTATTCTTCTTCTCGTTTTCATATTTGTGTTATTACTATTCATCAGAGGTTTCGATACTAAATTTTGGTATCAATGACGTTTGGTAGGAGGTATTAGAAAAAAATAATGCAAGCATTAGCTCTATGCATTACTAATACCTTGTTTGGTACATTTTTCAACTTGTGTATACTAGCTATACATCGTACTTGGTATTATCCTATCTATAAGTAATGCATAGAGAACCATGACATTAGTAATACCAAGGCTATTAATGCATGTATTAGTATGGTTAAAGACAAAATTATCTTTACAATCCCTTAAAGCTAGAGAATATGGAGGACATTTTTTGTAAATAACTATTTTTCTTGAAAATTATGTAATGCATTATGATTTTAATACACCACGCCAAACAATAGATAAGAAATAATATTTGCATAACTAATGCTTGCATTACTAACCCATGCATTACCAATCCACGCATTACTAATACACTTTGTTCCGCTCTATTCTTATACACCTTACCAAACGACCCCTTAAATATTTGACCTGTAGCAGTTATCTCTGTTTTTGTGTGGTTGGAATTGAATAACACATATGAAGCGGACTAACTTGCGGTATCTCGACTTGTGTTATCTATTTTGGTTTGACTGCGTTATTTCATTCGTTGCATATTGCGGAGGTCGTTTCCGAATTGTTTCGGAAGAGGCACAAGTTTTTCTGTTTTGGTGGTTGCGAATTGCAATTGAAGAACACAAAGTAGAAGGAAGAAGCTTTTTTTTTCCTTTTGCTGTTTGACACATGTTACATAGTGATTGGTCCGTCTTTCTTGTTAGCGCACTTGCAAATCACACGTTTCATTTTTAAGAGAGATTGAGACCCTGGGGGTACGCTATAATGGTTGTTAGAGTGTCTAATAGGTACCAGGGTTAGTTGAGATGTCTAACTAAAACTTGGTACCAATTTTAAGAGATTATATATGTATTTGGCCTTTTTTAAAAGTAAGATACAACACTAATAATGCTGCTAAGTCGTGTGGCCATCTAGTTTAATTGTAAAAGAAGACTTCAATTCAACTTATTCTAAGAAGATGATGGCGATTGCTCGGTGTTAGATAAGAACTTTTAAATGGACATCCAAATTAAAATATGTTAAGAAATTTCGCTAGCTTATTTTTTGGACATCTTTACTTTCACACGAATGTGTACAAATAAAATTTTGTGAAATAAATTACTGATCAATAAGAAAGTCACCAATAACTGATGCTGCAAGTTGCAACAACAAAAGAAGTCAAGACCCAATGTTGTAAAGTGGAAGACAAAGTTGACTTAACAAAACCAGCTATATTGAGCTGGAAAGTGAAGGCTTTTGTGATGTAATCGGGAAATGGTAAGGGTGTTTTTGAAGTGAACTCTAAATAGAGGGCACGAATGATTAATTTCATAAAATTATGGGTAAATTTAGACAAAGAAATAAGTTGGGAAAAAAAAGAGTGACAAGGCATTCCACTCACGGCTTATGTTAGTGCCATCCAATCAAAACATAATTAAGCCGGCAGACTCGCCCCACCGTTACAAACAGAGTGAGAGCGCTCATAATTTCCGAAGCCTCACTTTTTTCCCTCTTTCTTTTTCAAAACCCTTTACTAGCTACGCGCACAAAAGCAGCCATAAGCGAAGGTAGAAGGAAATTCTCTTTTTCTCGGGCAGATCGATAACGCCTGCAGTTTACTCCTGATACTGTCAAGTGTGTGAGGAAAGACGGTAAAAGGAAAATGCCGAGAGAAATTATTACACTGCAAGTGGGACAATGCGGGAACCAGATTGGAATGGAGTTCTGGAAACAGCTATGCCTCGAACACGGTATCAGTAAAGAAGGCATTCTTGAAGATTTTGCTACTCAGGTTTCGTAACTTCTTCGATTTTGTCATGTGCAGTTGCGTTTATGCAGTCAGTAAAGTAGTTTAACGCTTCGTATTAGATTTTAACTTCCGTGTTATGCTTTATTTTTGTACTTATTGAAAGGTTTTACCTTGCAAGCTTTTTTGTCCCCCAGTGTTTGGTTGGGTATAAAAAGTCAGTGACGAACATTGTGGTAGGAGGAGCAATATAGGGCACATGGATAGTGGTTGGTGAAATTTTTAGTTATTAAATGTTGAACAATAGTGTTGTTTGAAGTAAGTGAGGAAAGTTATTTTTACTATTTCGTGAAAATTAATTTCCTTGGAGAAAACATTTTCTGCAATTCACTTAACCAAACACAAAATTTCAGAACATTTTCCTAGGAATTGAACACGCCCTAAGAGTGTGATGCGGCAGCTAGGGTTTAAGAGAAAATCTACTTCTAAGAAGAAGAAAACTTGAAAATGAAATGGTAATTCTTCAATTGATGCCTTCCAACGTCTGAATGCATAGGGATATATGCTTCCACTATCAGCTAAAAGACAAAATAACATAACTAACTCTAGTGGACTATAAGTAATGGAAACTGACATCTAACAGGGCTAATGTATAAATACATCAAACTTATACTTAAACTATTATGGGACTCAATTGCACTTAGCCGACACTATAGCTCACTCACCTATTTAACTAACTTAACTGTCATGTACAGCTACGCAAGCTCAAGGTATCACTTCTGAAGCAGCTGCGATTTAAATTTGTATCAGTGCCCCCTTGTTAACATCTTCCTTGTCCTCAAGGAAGAAATGCAGGAAAGCGTATCTTCAGAGTTTGATAATCTTCCCACGTAGCAGACTCTGTAGGTAGTTGCTTCCATTGGATTAAAACTTGAGCTATTGCCTTGTTTCCCCTTTGAATCAAACGCCTCTCTAAAGTCTTCTCAGGTCGTGGACAGTAAGGACTTGACAAGTCTATAACTGGAGGATGGGAAATAGTGGCTGGTAGTTCATGACAAAGTTTGAGTTGAGACACATGGAAGGTTGGGTGTAGGAGAAATTGAGGAGGAAGTGACAGTTTATAGGCTACCCTACCTTTTGCAGGACCTGGTAAGGTCCATAGTACCTAGCTGATAGTTTAGAAAAATGTTTATCCGACATGGAAATTTGTCTGTATGGTTGAATTTTTAGGTAGACCCAATCTCCTTCTTTAAATTGTCTATCAGTCTTGTGTTTGTTGGCTTGAGCTAACATCCTCTGTTGTGCTCTTTTGAGATGATACCTTAGAAGTTGTCCCTTGAATTCTCGAGTCAGAAGGCTTCTATCTCCTCTAATCCTGAATCTCCAGCTGTATATGGTAGAGGTGGGGGATGACCATACAAAGCCTCATATGGTGCACTCTGAATTGATTTGTGGAAGGTGGTGTTATACCACCAATCAGCTGCTGCCAGGAACTGAGCCCAATCGGTTTGAGAGTCTGAGCAAAAACATCTCAAGTAGGTCTCTAGACACCTGTTTACCACCTCTGTCTCGCCATCTGAGGGTGATAGGCAGTCGAGGTGTTCAGTGTTACTCCCATCATAGAAAACAATTCCTGCCAGACCTTGTGAAAATTTGATCCCTATCACCGGTAATGTCTTCTAGCACCCCATGCAACTTGTAAATGATTTCCATGAAGAGGTTAGCTATATCGCGAGCAGAGTAAGGGTGGGAAAGGCCAATGAAGTGGGCATACTTTGTGAGTCTGTCCACCACTACCCAAATCATAATTTTTCCCTTTGATTTAGGCAGCCCTTCTATGAAGTCCATGCTCATGCTGCTCCATGCTGCTACTGGAATCTTGAGAGGCTGCAATAACCCAGGGTAAGGAGCATTATCATATTTATGTCTTTGACATATATCACAGGCCTTCACATAGTTCAGAACCTCCTCTCTCATTCCTTCCCACCAGAAAAGAGCTGCCAATCTTCTGTAAGTATTGTCAATGCCAGAGTGCCCTCCTGTTGGGGAGTCATGCCAAAACTGTAGGATATCCTTTCTCAATTGTCTATCAGGGCCTACTACCAGCCTTCCCTTCCTTCTTAGTTGATCATGGATGAAGGTGTAATTATTAATTTCAGTTCCCTTCTCCCTCAGAGTCTGAATTAGTGTTGCTAATTCTTCATCCTTTCCCAGCTTTTCATTATCAACTCCAAGAGGTCAGTTTTCATAGTTGACAGTGTCATTGCAGCCAAATTGATTAGAGGGAGTCTTGATAAAGGCATCAGATGCTTTGTTTTCCTTTCCTTTCTTGTACTCAAACTCAAAATCACACTGCATGTGCTTAGTGATCCATTTGAGTTGAGTGCAGTGTGTAGCTTTTGCTCCAATAAGAACTTGAGGGCCTTTTGGTATGTCTTTACAATGAAGGGTCCCTATTAGATACTGTGACCACTTATTCACAACTAGCACTAGAGCCCGTAATTCTTTCTCATAAACAGACAAAGACTGATGTCTTTTGGAGAGACCCTTACCGAGGAATGCAATAGGGTGTCCTTTTTGCATTAAGACAGCCCCAATGCCCATGTTGCAGGCATCAGTCTCAACCACAAACATTAGGGAAAAATCTGGGAGAGTTAGGACTGGTGCTGTAGTTAGTGCCTTCTTAAGTTGTTTGAAAGCTTCTCTTGCCTCTTCGTTCCATACAAAACTGTCTTTCTTGAGCATGTCAGTGAGAGGCTTGCTAATGACCCCATAGCTTCTGATGAACCTCCTGTAGTACCCTGCAAGGCCCAGAAACCCCCTCAATTGTGTCACGGATTGTGGCTCAGGCCAGGACCTCACAGCTTCCACTTTCCTTGGATCGACACCCCTTGTGCTGAGATATAATGCCCTAGGTATTGCACTCTTTTAGCAGCAAAGACACAGTTGCTCTTCTTGGCCAACAACTGGTATTGTACAAGCAAATCAAATGCCATCTTGAGGTGTTGTGTTCCTTCGGACTCCTGCTTTATATTAAAATGTCATAAAAAAAGACTAGAATAAACTTTCTGAGGTGATCATGAAAGATATGGTTCATCAGTCCTTGGAAGCTTGAGGGTGCATTGGTCAAGCCAAATGGCATGACCAAATACTCATAATGACCACAGTGTGTTTTGAAAGTTGTTTTAGGGATATCTGTGGTTGCCATTCTTATCTGTTGATAGCCTGCCCTCAAGTCTATTTTAGAATAAACTCGAGATCCCCCCAATTCATCTAGTAACTCTTCTGTGATTGGAATTGGGAATTTATCCTTCACAGTTGCCTTGTTTAATTCTCTATAATCTACACATAACCTCCAAGAGCCATCCTTTTCCCCCTCTAGTACTTCAGGTGAGGCATTAGGACTTGAACTGTACTGGATAATTCCTTGGTTCAGTATCTCTTTAATCATTGTCTCAATGACATCTTTTTGGAGGGTGAGTATCTGTAGGGTCTTGAATTTACTGGTGCTGTGCTTTCTAATAGGGGAATGTGGTCGTCAAAAACCCCCTAGAAGGTGGTAATTGAGTTGGTTCCCAAAGACCTCAGCATATTTACCAAGCACCTCTCTAACTTCTACAGGTTGCTCTTCCACCTTGCTTCCCTCTATTTTAGTGCTCTTAGCTTCTGCTTCCTGAACCTTAATGATGAAGAACTGTGATCCTTCCACTACCATGTTCTCTAGGGACTTAGCCTTAACAGTTTTGAAATTAGGCTGTATTCCTTTTAAGGTAAGTGACTCCCCCTTGTACTCAAATTCAATCAACAACTTTCTGAAATTGAACTTGATGTCCTCTAAGGATATAGCCATTGGATACCAAGGACTACACCACTTTTTCCAGTGGGAAACACTAAGAAGTCATCCTGGAACATAGCTCCTTGCATCAACCATTGGAATCCCTTGTTTATGCTATCTGTTGGCACTTCTCTTCCATCTGCAACTTGTACCAGTTGAGGTTTGATTTTGCTAATCTTGCACCCCAGTCTCTTTCCTGTATCTTCATCTATGAAATTGTGTGTAGACCCACTGTGTATGAAGATCTCCAGGGGTTGTTGTTCTGTATACCCTCTGAGTCTTAGTGTCTGGTACCCCATTGTTCCATTCAAGGCTTGTAGTGATATTGCACAGTTCTTCAGAGGCTCCATTGCCACTGTTTTCTCCTCCTCTTCCTCCACTATTGGCTCCTCCTCATGTTCTTCTTCCTCTATCACTCCAACACCTTCTAATTCTAGGGAAAACAACTGCGTTTTTGCTTGGCATTTGTGTCCAGCTACATACTTCTCCTCACAGAAGAAGCATAGGTCTTGGGCCCTTTTTTCCTCCATTTCTGCAGGAGCGAGTCTCCTTCTTTTAGTGTTGTCTAGCTTAGCTGTAATAGGTCTCTTGGGAACATTATTATTGTTTCTCGGCAGATTCCCAAAACTGTGTCCTTTGTTCCAAGAAACCCCTGCTAAGGAGGCCTTGATAGCCGCTCTTTGAGCAGCAAAACTGGCAATCTGGCTAGGTAGTATGCTTGGGTAATGGTGCGGAGATTCCCCACCTTAACTGCATGACTCAACTCTGGCTTAAGATTATGCAGGAAAATGCTAATGGCATGTTCCACTAAGATATCCAGTCCAGTCATAACCCCAACAAAAGCCTTTTGATATTCCTTTACAATGCCCGTGTGTTTAATATTCATAATCTCTGTCATTGGATCTGAATACTCAGCACCAAAGCTATCACACAGAGCCTAGATATACTCTTCCCAACTAGGCAATGGTAATTGTCCTCTACTCCTCATATACCCTAGGTGCCATTGAAGTGCATCTCCTTCAAAATGTAGGGATACCTTCATTCTCTGTTGTATGGTGACTTCTTCACAGCAAAGAACTAGTCTACCTTATACAACCAGGTCCTCAGATCTTCTCCATCAAACTTAGGGAATTCGACTTTGGAGTATTTGGTGAATGGGATTCTACACAGGGGAACATTATGGTGGTTGTCGACTGTTTGGTGAGTATTAAGTGTAGTGGTGTTTTGATAGGGTGGTGATGTTGGTGGTTGTGGTACATAAGGGAGTTGGTGGTATATAGATGGTGGCATATGAGTGTTTGGTGAGTTGTAGGCCGGATGATAGGGCATCTGGTGGCCATGGGAATGGTAAGGCATCTGGTTATTGTTGAAGGTACCATGGTGCTGGTTTTGGCTTATGTGTAAGGGCCTGCTCAAGTCAGGTGGACCAATATAGGGTTGTGGAGGAGTCTGGTTAATTCTCATCAGTGATGAGTGAGTTGGCCGGAGGCTTTGGGTGTGAAAGGGTGTAGGTTGGCTCATGGGTGATTGGAGGTGGTTGTTTGGGGAAATAGGTCTGTGGGCAATTGGTACTGAGGAAGAGTGACTAGGGCCAGCTTGTGGAGGGAGTAACGATGCCTGCATCTGCTCATTAACGAGAGGGAAACTGGTGGATACCATATTTCCACTGACCCCTATAGGACCACTAATTCCGGTTGTAGAAGGAGTAGCTAACTCACCAAAATCGAAGGGCTTATCGTTTAGAGAATACAACTCCTCTCCAGTGCAGTTCACGTTTTTGTCTCGTTCAGGTATCTTGCCTCCATGAATGACCTCGTTAAGTATCTCTCTAATTTCACTCAAAGCTTCATCCTGATTTCTGCAGCTTTGTTCCTGGTTAGCTTCGAGTTGGTTCTGTCTAGAGACGAAGCTGAACATATCAGTAGACATCTTCTGCAGCATGTTCATCACTTCATTCATCTCCGTCGACATTTAACCATAGAGCCAAGGAATTGCTCTAATACCACTGATGCGGCTGCTAGGGTTTAAGAGAAAATCTACAGCTAAGAAGAAGAAAACTAGAAAATGAAATGATAATTCTTCAATTGATGCCTTCCAACCTCTGAATACAGAGGAATATATGCTTCCACTATCAGCTAAAAGACAAAATAACATAACTAACTCATTGGACTATAAGTAATGGAAATTGACATCTAACAGGGCTAATGTGTAAATACATCAAACTTATACTTAAAACTATTAAGGGACTCAATTGCACTTAGCCGGAACTATAGCTCACTCACCTATTTAACTAACTTAACTGTCATGTACAACTACGCAAGCTCAAGGCATTACTTCTGAAGCAGCTGCGATTTAACTTTGCATCATTTCGGAAGGGAAAAACCTAACTTTAGGTTTCCTGGGTTCATTTTTTTTGTTTATTTTGAACTTAAAGCTTTCAAGACAATGTTGTTTTACATTTGATTTATTGGATTAATTTAGTCTTGTTTTGTGGCATTCTGTAATTCCTTTACTGCAGAAGGAAATTGATTGCTTAATGTGGAAAATGAAATGCCAATCATAGGGAAAAAGGGGCTAATATTAAAGTACCGTTTTCATCGCAGAGGTAGTTAGATCTATTTTCTTTTTTGTGCTCAGCATAAAATGCAAGTGGTTATAGTTACAAGTGACAAGTCAGAAGAGGATTAGTGGCTAGATCATGTAGCAGATAGCAAGGCATTTTAGTTGAGTTATCTGTATGACAGATAACTTTAGTGACACTGAGATCTAAATGGGAAGCTAAACATCCCTCTGAAGGCCATAGCAAATACACATCACATTTCTTAAGTAACACATCTGACTATTACCACGTGAGCCCTTTTATCCAAATTATTGGTCCTTGTTCAGTTATACACTTATACTACAGCACTACATGTTTTACTTTTGAAATATTACAGGGTTTTGCTTGGAATTTTTTTGTGTTGGACTATGAAATGACTTAGTCCAGCACAAATATGACGTTGGTTCTAAGAAATTACTTTGAGGGAGCTTGAAACAGGATCTGTCTGCAACTTATAGATATGATTCTTTCTTTTTCTGATCTGATTTATGCTACCTAGTGACCATGGATGTTTATATATGTACATACAACACTGCCATTGAGCCACATGCATTTGAATGGTTGATCTACAGGTCCACATCCACTTAGAAAGAAGGTTCTTATTTGATTTACTCACTGCTTGTGTGTGTCTAAGTGCTTGTATTTTCATCTTAAGACCACTCTTTTATACAACGTGAATAACCGGCAATACTTGATAGTGTTGAATATGTAATGGTGCAGGGAGGTGATAGAAAAGATGTATTTTTCTATCAAGCGGACGACCAACACTACATACCTCGAGCATTATTGATGGATCTAGAGCCCAGAGTTATTAACGGTATACAAAATGGTGAATATAGGAATCTCTACAATCATGAGAATGTATTCATTGCAGATCATGGAGGAGGTGCTGGAAATAATTGGGCAAGCGGATATCATCAGGTCTATTTGTTTTCTTAAATCTTTGTTTCAGTTTGGTAAAGATGAGTACTTTTCTAACCAAGTCATGTAGTTATTTATAGAAAAAGATTAATCATGGGTAAGGAACAAAGTAATGTCATTGCATACATATAAATATTCTCTGTTAGTTTCTTGATTACCCTTTATTAAGATTTCCATCTTCTCAAATATGCTCCATCAATGTTATGTATGCTTTCTCTGTGATGCTCACTGGACTTACATCTTTCAAAAGGTCTGCAAATAATTTTGATTTTCTTTGCTGTCCCTTTCATTTTTATGTCCTTAGAGCTTGGATTGGTAGTTTCTGACTAATTTGGTAAAATCATTTTGTTTTAATCAGGGTAAGCAATATGAGGAGGATCTAATGGACATGATTGATAGGGAAGCAGATGGAAGTGATAGTCTCGAGGGTTTTGTACTATGCCATTCAATTGCCGGTGGAACTGGCTCAGGTTGACTCCTATTACCAAGTTGGTGCAGATTGTGATAACGTCAGAAAATGAGTGTCTCAGAATTCGGTGTGGATATTCAACTATTATGTTGCTAATCACTGTTTATATGCAGGCATGGGCTCATATATATTGGAAACTCTGAATGATCGCTACAGCAAAAAGCTTGTTCAAACCTACAGCGTTTTTCCTAACCAAAATGAGACAAGTGATGTGGTTGTACAACCTTACAATTCCCTTTTGACACTCAAGCGTCTGACATTGAATGCGGATTGTGTAGTTGTACTTGATAATACCGCACTCAATAGAATTGCTGTGGAACGCCTGCATATTACAACTCCCACTTTTGCTCAAACAAATTCATTAGTGTCTACTGTAATGTCAGCAAGTACAACCACACTGCGTTACCCAGGATACATGAATAATGACTTGGTTGGCCTCCTTGCTTCGTTGATACCTACACCAAGATGCCATTTTCTTATGACTGGGTATACTCCACTCACTGTGGAACGTCAAGTAAGATTTCTGCTCTTATCTTGTCAGTGTTTTTTTTAGTGTTCTAAATATAACTGTATTGGCAATTGCTGATTATTGTCCTTTATATAATTTGCTCTCGCAATAGCTCAATTTTTTTTTCCTAGAGAGAAGCAGAACTCCAATGTGGACTTAAGTGACCCATATTCATGCTGTCCACTGATCAATTGCACAGACCAGCTTATTTCTTTTTCGCTCCATGGGATGGGAGAAATGTTGCCTGATTTATTTGCTTCTCATGAAATAAAAAACAGAACTAAAAATATATAATTCTAATTACTGGAGAGCAATTTATCTTGGTGCAACTCATTTTGTGAAGCTTGTCCCAGTTTTCTCTGCTATACCTTTATAACTGCCCTAGTAACGAGAAAAAGAGAATGATCAATTGGCCATCTCAAGAAATGGGTGGTTATTTCTTTTTACTCCATCCTCCCACTTTCTATCCACTATCGTCTTTCCTTTTTCCCTTTCTGTTTATTGGTAAAATTGTATCATGTGGCATGTCTATGAACCATTCACTAGTGACAACTAAAGCGCAGCGCTACTAATCACTTTTGCAGGCTAATGTAATTCGGAAGACAACTGTACTTGATGTCATGCGAAGGCTCCTTCAGGTTTGGAAACCTGTCTTTTAGATTGTTCTATTGTAAGTGTTTGCAGATATACTCAAGGACTTTCACTTTGCAGACCAAGAATATCATGGTTTCCTCCTATGCTCGAACAAAGGAAGCCAGTCAAGCTAAGTACATATCCATATTAAACATTATTCAAGGAGAAGTTGATCCCACTCAGGTATTCTTGATACTTCTTAACAACTTTTGTGTAGTTATTCCTTTTTTCCTATTGCTCCTGCAATAGAAAGTCTGACTGGTTGAAGTGTATTTACCCCAAATTGAGGCATCTGTTCTAAAATATTCAAGCTCTTTCTGAAGTCCATTTGATGGAAATTTCTTTTAATTCAGTGAAAACAGTTCTAGATAGGTCCTGAATCTGAATTTTGAAAATCAACCACACCGCGTGAGTCATGTTTCTGAAATTTAAATCACAAACCTGTTCTTTTTAGTTTATCATCTAATCCTTTACTTGCACAGTTGTGCTTAAGGAGTTTCAAGATTATTTCTTTTGCAACTTAGACGTGGCTTTATCACCTAACCACCCAAGGGGAATTGTTTTTCCATTTCATACATTAAAATTCCTTTATTTAACTCTTAGATTCTAGAATTCTATTGCTCATCTGGTTTTCCATTTGCCAAAGTTTGTAAGCTTGGAGCATATAGAGGCACAAACCTATGCATACATATGAATGCACTTCTGACAAAAGATATCATTCAACTGTCTTTGACTCATTCGATGTTTCTGAAATCAGGTCCATGAAAGCCTGCAGAGAATAAGGGAAAGAAAGCTTGTTAATTTTATTGACTGGGGCCCTGCTAGCATTCAGGTTTATGTTTTGGTCATAGTGGACATTGAGATTTTTTTTATCCTATTGCTGCTGAACTAGTGAACTTTGACTTTGCACTACCTTCCTTGACAGGTTGCTTTATCTAGGAAGTCTCCTTATGTCCAGACGGCTCATAGGGTGAGAATGATTCTAAGTCTACTTGTTTAATCTTTTATGCTGAAGGCGTAATCTGATTTGTACTGCTTGGGAACTGCTTAAATGCCTTTCTAAGAGATTAAGGAGGGCTCAGTAATGTAAAAGTCATAGCTTGTAGTCCAGTTGTTCGGCACCAACAAATAACTAAATTATGGGACTCATAAATTTAAAGTTTTGATAGCACGAAGTAATGGCTCTTATCGTTTTTTGAAACTGATGCTTGATCGACTGGATGATGTTTCTGAATCTAAAAGGTTTACAAAGTTTATATTTGAACTTTAAAAACGGACCTATAACACAGGTTTTTGAAGTTGCAAACATAACAAATGCTGATAACTTACTCATGTCTGAAAAGCGCACTTTTTACAATGGGCAATATAAACCCTACGACACTAGCTGACGTGATCACTAAAATGCATCAGTTGAGGCAAGCCAGATTAGTTTGCCTATCTTCGTCTTCACATTCTACTGTAAATCTGCTTTCCTGAAAGTTGTTTGGAGTAAAGCTGTTTCTTTCCTGAAGATATGTGATATTACTGTGTGGTTTTCAATGTGTCAGGTTAGTGGTCTCATGCTGGCTAGCCATACTGGCATCCGGCACTTATTCAGCAAGTGTTTGAGCCAGTATGATAAATTGAGAAAGAGACAAGCCTTCCTTGACAACTATAGGAATCATCCAACGTTTGCCGTAAGTTCTTGTTCATCTGTCTTTCAGATATTATCTACTATGAGTAAGAGGCGGCGTAGTGTATAGTTTAGTTATTGGTCAGTCAGTGCCCATTCCGACCAGGGGATTTAGTTTTAATGTCTAAATCTGCTTGCACAGCTGAGAGAGTGAAAAAAGAAAACAGAGCAGACATTCGTCATGCTCCATGGTTTCTGCAAAAGTGAAGCTGAAGCTGGAGATTTCTCCATTGAAATCTATATATGTCTATAAGAAACTATGACATGCTTTCTCCTTTCATATGCTGTTATTATAAAAGAACATCTCTGTTTATAACTGAAGTTCAGAGTCTTAAGTAAGATTTAATTGATGAATATGCGAAGCTGATATTCTATAATTAACCAGTTACATGATAAAATAATATTATTTCTCATTGTAAGAATGTATGGTCATTAGAAGACAAAAGAGAACACTTGAGTGTGAAATGTCCTTGATGGCGCATACTAACAGACAAGTTATTAGAAAGTGTTCGATCAATGCATTTTTGTTAATGGTTTACTTTGTCATGAGATACTTCTATTCTTAAAGAACAAATGTAGCTGTATGTGTAATGGAGGAGAAACAAGGAGCTAAATTCAAAAAGTAATATGAGGTTTTTCTAAGATACAACTCTCCAAAATCTTAAGAATATAACAGCGTTCTTTGTTATCTTTTGACTTGTGGGGATGTGATGTACAGTTGAACCTCAAAACTTGTCCTTATTTGAGGGGATGTACAGTTGAACCTCAAAACTTGTCCTTATTTGAGGAGTTACAATCTTCAGCAATAGATAAGCTTGGCGATTTGAAGAAAAGATCGCATGCATCAATCTGTCAATGTTGCAGACGAAGACGGTGTATTGTTGTCTGATTTCCAGTTTGAGTGTTTTGCTCCACTTTCTGGCAGAAGCTTTTGTCAGTTGCATTGTAGTGTGATGTTCAGTTTGCTCAAGCCTTTTTCCTCTTTCTTACATTTTCATGCATAATGTACAGGATAATGATCTATCAGAATTTGACGAATCTAGAGATGTGATTGAAAGTCTAGTTGACGAGTACAAGGCTTGTGAGTCCCCAGATTACATCAAATGGGGAATGGAGGTAAGTGCTAGTACTAGTCTGTATTGCTTTTTATTTCATGTGCTGCATCACAAATGAGCTATATCTATTTGTGCAGGATCCAGACCATGTTCTAACAGGCGAAGGAAATGCTAGTGGGACAGTTGATCCCAAGTTATCTTTATGAGCAAGCTTACTATTCTGTATTTTTACTTTGCAGAACAAAAAGGAGAATTTATTCGATGTAATTATCTCTGCAATTTAACCCTGATTAGTCTTCTGTATGTCATTCAATTTGGGGCTCAACTTTTTTTTTAGGGTCATATGGTTTATGGTTACCGGTAGTATCAGTGAAAATAGTCTTGTCTTGTTAACATTAGCAAATTCATGGTAAGATATACTGAATTTTTTCAAGAGAAATCTCCGGCAATGGATTGAACCCTTGAGAAAATAAAATAAAATAATGATCTTATGTAATCGAATGATATGCAGGCTTTAAAATTTAATGATCTTATGTAACCCAAGATCATATAAGAAGATCAATCCCATCCGATCTAGAAATATCAACGCCCCTCCCCCCTCGACCCCACTTCTAAGACTGAAAATATCAAATTATCAACAACCCCCTGCTCCACAAACTCCCGGTGAGATCTATACTTATGCAAAGATTGCGTAAGTTTAGTTGTCAAATTTTCATTACAATTACTAGTAAACGACCATGTAACGGCTTTACTAATTCTACGTGACAAATAATCAGCTATCAAAGCAACTGGAGCAAATACTTGCAAAATTGGTATTAAATAATAAATTAAAAGAACAAATATGTTGTATTAAAACAGAAAGGCTCCCTTTTCTCCCTTATTATTATTCATTCTCACCTGAAAAAAATAAAATAAAAATAAACATTAATTTTTTTTTTAGGCTGGTAATGGAAAAGAAATGGAAAAGAAGCAAAAGGAAGTAGTAGTTGATAAAAATGTAAAAGTCAAGTCTCGTCTCACCAAAAGCAAGAAGGGGAGGAAGAACATATAGCTGCAAGCCTGCAACTCCTTGCGAATTTGGATATATATACATAATAACGAGAGAAGGGGAATGGAGAATCTTCGCCAAAGACGAGCAAAGAATCCCTGTTCTCTTCTTCTTTCTTTTGTATTGATCACTGCCCTCTCTTCATCCATATCCGCAACTTCACCTCTTCCTCACTCAGATCAGGTTTCTTCTCTTTTTCAACTACACTTGTTTAACGACTAACGATAAATTTGCTTCTGTACTGGTAAAATAAAGATTTATTTTTCAAAACATATTCTATACGATTATTCTGCCCTAGATCGAAGGGCTACATTTTTGTTCTTAATTTAATTTTGCTTTTTTTCTTTTCTTTTTGAATTCCCAGTTAAGTTAGGGTTTTAATGAAAAGCTATGGGATTAGGTTTCATATGTTTTTTTCTTACATCTTATATTGCAATTACGGATAGCAGAATTATTAGTAATGTTTGATTTGGATTACTTGCAATCATCAGTGATAATTTGTTTTTGTTTTCAATCTTTTGTGGGCTTAACTGCATGTATTGGAAATTAAATTATGAACAAAAATCACTTTTTGGAGCTGGTATTTTCCTGGCTGACCACTTTTTGTTTATTTGTGCATAGGGTACAGAGCAGCATGCGTCAAGGTAATATTTTGTTTCTCTTCTATTGATTCTTATTCCGAAAAGGAGCCTTTTAAAAATACATTTAAAGATATTTCTCGGAGGCAGTTAAGTTGTATCATAGTAATTTATCAGAAAATTAAAAAAAGCTGTATCATGGTTAAATATTCTTGTTTTTGCCCTTTTTCAGGCCTTATATTCTTTTAAGCAACTGTATGAGATAAATTCTGGATTTCAACTATATTACTAAAATATATTTGAAAATTATTCCATATTAAATGTGCATTCCCTTGAAGTTACTAATCTGAATTATTGTTTTTGATGCTCTGAAGTCCTGAACAAGACAAGCCACATGTTCATGAAGTTCATTGCTCCCGAGATAGAAGCCGGGCTGCTTGGAATGTTATTGAGGAGGTATCTGCAAAAGTACTTCGTATGCACTCAACTTAAACTGCTGCTCATACAGGACTGAAAAATTGTTCTTTTATTCTTTTTGTGCTGTGCAGTACTTAATGCCCTTTGTGGAAAGAGAGAAGTATGAGCTTCCTAGGCAGTGTAGACTTCATCCAAGTAATGATATTTTCAGAGATCAGGAGGAACATAAAATCCATCTTGACGTGAATGAGTGGAAATGCGGATACTGCAGAAAAAGCTTTCGGGCTGAAAAATTTCTTGATCAGCATTTTGACAACAGGCATACCAATCTTCTTGATGTTGTAAGCATCATATATTCGTGTTTATGGTTTACTCCAATTTTTCTTGCAATAGGAGTGAGAAAACCAGTCTTCATGCACGCTTCTGCAGTATAGCTATTCATGTAGACTAGTGGTTCATATGTGCATTATTATTTATATTATATAATTTATATTCATCTTCTTCCACTTTGTTTTCTATTTATTTCAAAAGATATAATTTTCTAATCTGAGAGGCGTATTTACCATTCTTTTCTTATTCCTTTTTCTTGTTTACTACTATAAAGCAAAGTTTGTTATCATTGATGTCACAATATATTGTTGGAGTTTAGTAGACAATTCATAATTCCTGAAAGATACACAATAAATTGTAGAATACCTGATATTTTTTCCTTTAAATAATCTCTGTCTAATTTGGTTCCTTATTACCTTTATGATTTTCTAAACCTTTAGTAGCTAAAGCACATGAAATTAGGTAACTCAAAGAGAGGTGGTAGTGAACTGTAGCAACTCTTGTCACAAATAATTGGCAAGGTGCAGACACACTCTATTTACTTGTACTCTCTTTTGCTATGCATCTTCTTGATGCTTTTAATGAAATTCTCTTACTTCATCAAAAAAATATTTGGCAAGGTAATGACTTGTCTAAAACTTATCTTAGTGATACTTAGTAACCAAAAGGTTATAAGTCTTCTTGTTTCCTTTAAGAATCCTTTGTCATCTGAAATGCCCACTTAATTTATGTATTCATTCAGCATTGGAGAGTGTTTATTTTGGATATTGGAGTGTGCAACTATCGGTGCTACTGCTAGTAGCAGTTAATATGTAGAATTGTAGATTTAGGTAGCACTATTTTGCACGGTATCAGGTATGTGTGACTGCTGATTTCTAGGTTGAGTCTAATTGAGTTATATGCATAAAAATAATCAAATTAGCAGTGATAGGGTTATCTCTAGCTTGCTGCTCTTTACATTGCACGGAGGTTGGGAGTTTGTGAGCTGCTGGTTGGGGGCCTCATCTGGGCTCTGTTATAGATAGTGTAGGGCTAAGGGGATGGAGATAGATTTTCAAGAATAAAGTGATAAGTTACAGTCCACATTATTAGGAGCTATTTGGGGGCTTTAAGGAAACCATCTGTGATCCCACATTCTCTCAGAAACTACTGACAACCTGAACTTGCTCTTCCTAGAAACTTGTCCAAACAAGTAGAAATAGGATTTGGGTTTTACTAAGCTTCTTTTCCCCCATTACAGAAGTGGATTTCATCATAGTATTCAAAAACCAAGTGTAACTCTCTCACTAGTGTGTCAGATCGTTAGAGTATTCTATTACTTATCATGCATTTACCATGCTTTGATTTTTGAATTAAATTAATCTTTTATAAGGTATCAAGTAATCTTCCTTGTAAAAAGAAAAGCTATGAAGTAATCTTAGCATATGATCTCAATGGCTCAGAGTCACAGCAAATGCCTGGCAGATGTATGTGGAGCTTTGCATTGTGACCTTGTGATGGAATTTAAATCCAAGAAGGCCAAGTGTAATCCTGCAGCAGCAGCAAGAAATCGTCATTTATGTGAGGTTACCTTCTGTACATGAACTTGTATTTCAGTTGGAATTAACGTGCCATTTCTACTGATTTCTCTTTGATCATGTCCACTGTTTCCCCCCTATTTCCATGCAGGGTCTTGCAGACAGTTGTTTTCCTGCTAATAAGAGTCCATCAGCTACTCGTCTTCATGGTAAGATTTCTCCATCAGCTGAAGTAATTAGATAGTTGTTTCCAATTGTGATGATCTTTTTGTTGATTTGATGGCAGAACTATTCTTGCGCCAATTCTGTGATGCTCACACTTGTTCAGGGGGAAGAAAACCCTTTTCTAGAGGAGGAAAGGTACGGTTTGAATACTGAAATGCCTTTATTATGTGCCTTCTGTTAGATCAGAATAAGAGTTGTACAGAGGGTTATGGAATCTTAACCATTTTTGGGTTCACGCACTTGTGTCTGTAGGAGTAGAAATGGCCACAACATTCAGTTAAGGTTATAACTTTGTACAGTACTACTGATATGTAAAACCTCTTTGGCAGTTTTGCGAGTTGGGGCTTTTCTCTGCCTTTTGTGATCATATCATTCCTTATGTGACATGTTATATTTGCAGAAGCATACAAATCGATTCTACCTGGCAGCTTCCGTGTTGACGTTGATGCTGCTCCCTCTATTTTACCTTATTGTCTATTTGTACCAAAGGTACTTCCTCCAACCTTTGCATCATCCAGTCTCCCTCAAAATTTGCATTGAAACAATTACTTCTTCATCTGCAGAGAAATGAAAAAGGGAACTCAAGAACTTAGGCGCATAACAAAAGTTGGAAGAAAAGCAAAACCTTCTTAGGTGTGTACAGCGATGATCCTTTTTTTGGTGAGGATATTTGTCTATCTTGTTTACTTCATGTTACAAAGAAATGATTTCTTTCTCATAATGATACACCAGCTTATTAAATGTATTCATAGTAGGCTGAAACATTTGCATCATGAAGGGATGGAAATGGATTAACATTGTGCATCTTCTTGTCCTGCTGTAGACATCTCTTGGCAACGAATCATTTACCATTCTGGATGATCACAGTTCTGATGTAGAAGAGAATACATATCCTCCCTCAGCATGGTATAATGTATCTTGGCATTTAAGTCTTGTCAGCCTGGATAAGCCGATCTCATTGAAGAGAAGCTAAAATTCTTTACTCTCTGTTGTATCACTTCTCACAGATCCATACAACAGTTTCATGGGAAGACGATCACAATCAGTTTTCTCTTTATCAATTTTACGTTGGGGGAACATGAAATCTTCATGTTGTATGTTTCTTTGGG
Organism: Nicotiana undulata; assembly: GCA_005239495.1. Taxonomy (NCBI): domain Eukaryota; kingdom Viridiplantae; phylum Streptophyta; class Magnoliopsida; order Solanales; family Solanaceae; genus Nicotiana; species Nicotiana undulata. Next base: position 21,334 of record ML298811.1, read on the forward strand.
TAATCTAAAGTTACTTTTGGGGTGTCTTGACCAACTTGTGTTGTTATGACTGGGAAGTGGTAAGCTCATGGGAGCGTGTTATAGCTAATGGAAAGACAAGGCGGTCAATCGGTATTCCATTTAATATCTCTTCTTATTTTTTGGAGGCAAACATGAAGCTGCATTATTATCTTACAGACCAGGGATGTGAATCAAAGAAAGTTTTCTTTTAGGGGAGGGGGTGGAAGAGTGCAGTAACGTTCCTAATTAGCGACGTAACAGCACTCAGCACAGCAATTAACCTTGCCAATGGTGCAAGCCTGTGAAATATATCTGTAAATAAAAATAACAATCTCTGGCTATGTAGCAGATTTGGTTTGCAATGGTGGATTCTTGTATTCTCGTTGTCTAACCTACGGTTGTGTTACTGAGGACAGTGGCAAAAGCAACCGCAAGGTATAGATTATGTAGGACTGGCAGTAAAAAGAAAGACAACCTGGAAGATGCCATCTATATGCCTCATTTGATGGAATGAAGAAATAAAAAATCAATTCAAAATAATGATAATGATATAGAAAACATTAAGAACCTTTATCATTCATTTGTATTTCCATTGTAAGGAGAGAACGTCATGTGCATTGACAGCAAGAAAAGCTAATAGACGACTATGGATGACTTGGACCAAGTCATGTACACAATTCGTATATATTTTTGGACTCCAAATCATTATTTATGAATGAAACCTTGACACATAAAAGGAAAAACAAAGAATTTTGACTAAAACAGTGAGGGTCATATACCCAAGTAACAGTTACTGCTGCTTTTGACAAAAATATGCTTGCTAACAAAACCTTCTGCTCTCTCCCCATAATAAGACGTGTCGTTCTGCAGTATATGTCATATGCGCTCGCCTTTGTCTACCAAGGGTTCCACCAGTTCACATTTCTTGACAGATCTTAGACATACCAACCAACTGATGGCATCCAAGTATTGACAGTCTCCTGCCTTTAACAGCCAGCACTGCTAAAAATGCAGCTCAGAGCAGTCTTCTCTGAATCATCAATGCTGAAATTTATGGAGCTAACACGTTGAACGCGAGGGATATTAACTCATTGGATAATAGGAAACCATCAGGGTCACTAAGCCTGATATATGCCAATACCTCATTAATCTTGTATCCTTCAGATAACAAAGATCTGAATTCTTCTGCGTCAATTTTCCTCCTCTGCTCATCCAAACAGACAACATGCCCACTCTCAATATGAGGCTTATAGACCTCACAAAGGGAAAGAACAGTTGAGCTTCCAAAAGCTTTGCTAAATGACTTCAAATCTAACCCTCTAGCAGTTCTCAGAGACAGCATAACAACATCTGTCGCGATGTCTTGAGCGTCTACTTTACTGTCCTGGCAACAATTCACTAGTCCATTCTCCAAATTTTGCACATAACCCATGTAATCTTTCAGCTTTCTTGGCCTTGAAAACCTTACCCCATTAAGATAACTGGCTGACCCCAATCCAAAAGCATAAAAAGATTTGTTTATCCAGTATGTATAATTGTGCTTGCATTGATAACCACTTTTGCAGTAGCTACTTATCTCATAGTGCTCATAACCAGCATTTCTTAGCATTTCAGAGGCCATTTTGTAAAACTCAGCAGACTGATTTTCAGAAGGCAGAGGGAATTCTCCAGATGTATACCTGTGGATACAACAATTTCAGTTCAAAAGTTGAATTTGTAACTGCAGTCACAGTTTCTTTTATACTAGGACAATATTAGGGAAAAACTCGCAATAACAAAGCAAATAATCTTGGCCTTTGGAATACTATCAGGTAAGTTGATTATTATTCAATGTACTCCTCACTCCCAAATCAGTTTGAAAAAATTAGCCGAATGATTTTGTAGGGTACTGTCTCTAGTGGTTTAGAAAGAGTTCTGTTGCCACAAATGAATAGGAAGTGAGGCGAGGTCCTTCATTAAAGATGAGATATTGTAAAAAAATGTTGGCAAAGAAAAATCTCAAATTTCCTTTGAAGGGGTTGTACTACTTACAAAGATCCAAACTTTGTATCTTGTTCAACTTGTAAATCATAAACTGAGACATGTGTAGGCTTTGCTTGAATGGTGAGGCTCAAGCTTTCTTCCCACATATGTGGCTTCTGATGAGGGAGGGAAGAAATAAGGTCCACACTCCAATTCTCAACACCACATGATCCAACAATGTCAATAGCCTCATGAATTTCCTGTACGCCATGAGCCCTCCCACAACTCTTAAGCAATTCCTCCTGGAATGCCTGAACTCCTAGAGAAACTCTATTAACACCCAACTTCATCAAATCGTTCAACTTTGCAGCATCAAATGTACCAGGGTCCATTTCTATTGAAATTTCAGCACCAGAACATACACCAAATTTAGAGGCCAGTGTGTCCAGAACTAAAGATACTAATCTTGGTGGCACAAGTGAAGGTGTCCCTCCACCAAAAAAGACAGTTTCAAGAGGTGACTTGTGGTTGGAAGGTGTTGGGTTGGCTTTAATTTCTCTGCAGAGAAATTCAATGTAGTTAAGAATTCGCGGGTCGTCATCAGCTTGAGGTGAAGCTGAGCCGAGAGCGACGATAGGGAAGTCACAGTAGTGACAGCGCTTTCGGCAGAATGGGAGGTGAACGTAAGCTGACGTTGGGTTATGCTGTTGCAGGAATGTATTTTCTATTGCGGCATTTTGTCGAACAGTTTGTGGGGTTTTTGATATTGCAGTGACAATTGTGTTGGAATAGTTGCGGTGTTTGGCCTTTGAGGGAAAGGCCGTGAATATAGGAGTGAACGTTGATCTCAGCATGTTTGGGAAGGCAAACATAGAGCCTCCAGCATAATAAGCATTAATCATTTATTAGTAGGAAAAAAAGGGAATAAAAACAAAAGAAAACACAAGCTGATATCTAATTATGTGTAGCCAACAGAAATAGTTTTTAAGTAAGCAAAAAAAAAAAAAAAAATTAAAAAAATATGTGCGTTATTTTCTTTTCCCATTTTAAATGGATGGGGGTGCCCCCTACACGAAAAAGAGAAAGAAGGTTTTTTTTCCCCTTCTCTGAAGTTATGCTGGTTTGGTTAGAGGTATTAGAAAAATTAATGCAAACATTAATTTTATGTATTATTAATACTTTATTTGGTATATTTTTTTAATTTGTGTATAAATAATATTTGCATTAGTTTATACATCATACTTGGCATTATCCTATGCATAAGTAATGCATAGAAAACCATGACATTAGTAATACCAAGGCTATTAATGCATGCATTAGCATGGTTAAAGACAAAATTATCCTTAAAGTCCCTAAAAACTATAGAATATGGAGAGCATTTTTGTAATATCTATTTTTTTTTTAAAAAGTATGCAATCCATTATAATTATAATATACCACACCAAACACTAGATAAATAATATCTGCATAACTAATGCTTGCATTACTAATATACCTTATTACGCACTATTCTTATACACTCTACCAAACGACCCCTTAGTATAAAAATTGCACAAAGGAAACAAGACTAAAAACTTTAGAAAAGAGAAGAAAAAAAAGAAAAACGCAAAAATGGTTGTTTCTTTCTTTTCTTTGTGCATACTGAGTAGAGGAGTAAATAGGGTCTCTATCATTTGTGCATCAAACAATAATTACGTGACATATATTTTTTACTCATAATTTTATCAGTTTTTTGGTAATTAGTTAGATATATTACCAAAATTAATTTTATCACTTTAGCTATAGAAAATTAACATTATTTTTTCCATCATCTTTTCTGTTTAAATATTACAGTAATTTCTTTTTTGGCTTTGGATTAGTAGGAACTATTTTGGCGCGAATAAAAACACAATTATAAGCTATCCCTCAGGAAAAAAGCCGTTCCCGCTACAATTTTGCTCATCTGTATTTTTGGCGGCTAAATTACCTTACTCTTCGCTTCTACTGCAACGTTCCAATTTTCAGTCGCCGCCATGAATTCCAGAGAAGTAGCGCTGGTTTCAGCTGCCACAGTACTCGGTGCCTTTGCTTCTGCTATGACCATTCGCCTTTTCTTCACTCCGAAAAGGCGTTCAGTTACTGATTCAGACTCGGGAGTCAACGGTTTCCACCAGAGGAAGTCATCTTCTCAGAACCCATTTGATCCTTCAAAACGACTAGGGTTTGTCAATTTTAACTCTTATCGTATTTAAAGTTCGAAATGTGATTTACTTTTATTTTCATAAAAAAGTAAAGGAAAATGATTCTGTGAGTTTAGGTATTTGTCATGGGATGATTATTTCATGGCCATTGCATTTCTCTCGGCTGAACGGTCCAAGGATCCCAACAGGCAGGTACTAGTCTAATTTTGAACTGATTATTAAGCTTCTTGTACGAATTCTAAGTCATTTTGGAATGGATGAGTAGAATTATACACCAAATGTTTGTTGAAAGTTGTGTTCTGATGCTAAGTTGTTTAAGTCTAGTATTTATAGAAAATACTTTATTGTGGTTGACTTTGTCAATTAACATATCCCCATAATTAAGAGGAAGAGTCTCAACTATATTCTCAAACATAATTGAAAATGCCAAGTAGTCTTCAAATGCTGCATAAATTGAAGTTTCCCCGATCTGGAACAAAGGCTACTGATTAATATGTCCTACATGAATTTATTCCGTCTTCTAGATGGAACCAAAGTAGTGATTAGTAGTTCTTGCCCTTTTAACCTCACACTAAAAAGAGTTATCCAATCATGAGTATGACCATATTCCTTCCAACTGAATGAAGCTATTTATAGACAGTCTCAAGTTAAGCTGTACTTGTTCGAATAACTCTTGTTCTTGGTGCTCAAGTTAAATGCTCTGAATTATTTTTGTATGGTTTATTTCCCACATTTTACTGCTTTAGTGCTACTTCAAGGTTGACTTTCTCAACTCAGGTTTCACAAGCTCCATTCAAACTAAACACTTTCTGGTTGTTTGGCAGGTTGGAGCATGCTTGGTGAGTCAAAATGGTGTAATATTAGGTAGGCTGTATTTGAAGGAATCACTTCTTTGTCTATTGACAGCTGAAAATGTTTCGTATCATTAAGTTTTATTTTTGCAATTTATTGCAAATTATATTTGATTAGGGAGAACTACATAATACTCCTATCAATTGATTGTCTTTTGGAGTAGCTGGAAGATAGATTAACTAGCTCATTTGGTTATGTGGATCAAGGGCACATATTCAGTCACTTTGGACTTTGAGATTTTGCTATATTAACTTAAATTACTATAATATTCATTTCTGATCTCTTAACCCTGATGATAGCATGGCTGTTCTACTTATTCCATTCTAGGATTTTCTTATTTAATATGAACAAAAAAATATGAAAATGGAAAGGTGAATACTTCAGGAGTAGGGAGGCGAAAGCTACATTCACTAAACATAAGTGCGTTCTTAGAAATGGTGAACATGCAAGACACAAGTCTTCAGTTGCCTCTCGAAGTTGCTTTACTCTTCCTGCAGAGTAAATATTATTTACTACTTTTATCTCAACTTCATAACTTGAATTAGAATACATATGGCCACATTGTAACGCTGGGGAGTATATTGGTGAATTATATAAGACCCACATAGGATTTTTGATATTGGAAGTTCATCTTTATTCCCTGGTTTGTTATCTTTCCCCATATGGCTTGTGTTTCCATCCTACTTGAATGTTTGATTAGGCTAATTGCATCACTTCTAGAATATGCATATTCAAGCAACATATTTACTGCCAATACGTTATTAGATTCCATCTAATTTATGCTCTGCTTTTAGCCAGGCATTGGATACAATGGGTTCCCACGTGGCTGTTCAGATGACAAGCTTCCCTGGGCAAAGGTTGGTACTGTTTGCTGAGAAATGTTCTTTGTTATCGTTAGCGTTATTCTAACTCATTCGCTACCATTTCAGAAATCTAAAAATGGAAATCCGTTGGAGACAAAGTATCCGTAAGTTATATTCTTCTCCAAAACATTTATATATGCAATTTTGTCTGTAGGCTACATAATGTCCTTTTTAAATGTGTAATTACCAAAAACTATCTTAATTCAAGCAACTCAATCTACATTTGATGACTCTACCTCATTCAAGCTTTATAATTCTCGCAGTTATGTTTGTCATGCTGAAGTTAATGCCATCTTGAATACAAATCATGCATCTGCTGCTGGACAGGTTAGCTTGAGTCATGACCTGTGAACTATCCATCTACTGTCCTGACACCACTACTGCCAGCCCCCCCACCCCACCCCCAATCCTATTGGAAATTATTTTATCTCCTGCAACTTGTGCAGTATTAACTCACAGAATGTCTTATCCGTATTATGCAGAGGCTCTATGTCACAATGTTTCCTTGCAATGAATGCGCAAAGATTATCATTCAGGTGAATTAAGCGTGATCCTTTATGACTTCAACATATCTATAGCACCCCCAGCAACATCTTCTACTATGTTGATAAAATGGAAATTTGCCTCCATCATCGGAAGTTTAAGCTTTTTCTGGATGTTCATTTCGTAAATTCTGATAGAACATGCCCTCACAAAAGAATATGCCAGGGCAAAATAAATTGCTAGATTTCCATTAAGGGGAGGCTATTGAATGATTTGTTAAAGAATTTGCATATCACTTGCAAGGAAAACTGGGGGCGTCAGGATTTCACATATTTTACCTTGCAAATGGATATAAATACAGACTTTACGTAGGCACATTTTGTCTCTTTTTCAAGATACAAAGAGTAGTTATAAAAGGATTAATAAGGATTGCAAAGTAAAAAAATAGCTATAACAAGAATCTTTTCGTATTTTCTGATATTAACTTCTGTGCACCGGAACTAGGATGTATATTATGCATTTCTGCTTCTTGCACCTTCCATTTTTGGCTTTCCAGTAATTTATACTTCACAAATGTCTGTATTTGCAGTCTGGTGTTTCAGAGGTAATTTATTTTGTGGAGAAGAGGTTGGACGGTTCTGACGCAACGTATGTTGCTTCCCACAAACTTTTGTCAATGGCAGGCATAAAAGTAAGTCATTTTATTAGTGTCAATTTCTGAGAAATGTTTACTTTCCTCAATACGGGAAAAAGATTTATTTTCATGATTTATAATCTTTGGTAAAAAAAGGGAGCACCATTTATTAGCTATTTTGATTTGTGAACTTCTTCAAACCTTGATTTATAGGTAAGGAGGCATCAACCACAAATGAAAGAGATCTCGATCAAGTTTGAAGAGCTATAGACGGTCCTGATGATCTGTCAACCTTTGTGTGTCTATGAAGCTCTTTCTCTCTTGGTTAAAAGATCGACTGGATTGATTGCATCTTAGTTAATGCTGCTAAGACGGCTGAGGATTCTCAGCTGACCATGTAGGGTGTTCAACTCTTGAGATGCGTACCAATGTTTGTAACTGCTGCATTGAAGCTGAAACCTCCTACTATTCCCTAAAGCAACTTCACTCGTTATCGTAAAGAAGCTGAGTTAACCTACCATTAAGCATTTTTATAGGTGCTTTAGTTCCTGAGTGAATGGACTTTATATAGAGAATTAAGTATTGTAATACGTCGATCTGTATCCATTTTATTACTAGTTTAAAACAGAAGACATGCTTATGTAGAGATCCACTTGTAACCAGATTCTCCGATGTCTATGGATTGGGACAATCATTTCTTGCTAAGCCTTTATTCTAATAGGGAATCGGCCTTCATTTGGTAAAACATGGAATCGATGGGCACGTTTCAACTTATTCAATTAACAAAACATGTGAGGATAAAGAAAGAATATTCTTAATTAATTTAACACCTTCAGGCGTCCAAAATTGGTAGAAACGAGATGATGACAACATTTGATAAACCTTTCAGCAATACAACAGTAACCCCATCTCTGTCAGTAAGTTGTTATAGTATAGTATTTGACTAGTTCATTGTCTTTTACGCGTCTTCAATCCCGATGCATGCTGGGGATAGTAACTGCCCGTCTTTTACAAATGCCTCCGAATCCTAAGACTATGAAGCTTAATGGTCTCTGAAGCAAGGAAATTTTACACGAGTGACGTGCAATTTGGAGCATGTTTTCCGCTTCTCTTCAGCAAGAGTATCTCTTTGTATTTCAGTAATCTAATCAGCATTAAGGGCCTCAAGTTGCTTTCTGAGTTCTTCAAGGTCATCCGCCGGACCAACAGTCTCTGTTATAGCTGGTGTTGTGTATATATCAGCTACTGGCAGCTCATGAACAATACCTTCAGGAAGGACACCTACAAGAAAAATAAATAATACATTCAGGTTAAAGTATAAATACTAAGTATGATATTTTCAGATTATTTCAACCATTAGTTCTGTCTCTTTACATTTTAAGTTGTAACCTAAAACACGATGCATCACATAAAGTATAATTGTAGGAAGAAACTGCCGCAATGAAAACTGGAATATTCCCTTCCTCTAGTCGTTTTAACATAATTCCATGAACTAGTGATCAATTCCAATTACTTGTTTAAATGCCAAGTGACCTCCTAGAAGGCATTCTCTATTGCGTAAAGAACTGTTCCAAGTTTATTGCTCAGTAAAAGCCAGAGCATTACACATATATGAACATATAATGAAAAGAAACACAAGAAATAGAGAGATTGTCCTAGTATGATCTGGCAGCATTGTCGAACAAAGAATTATATGCACTTTTTGGAATGTCTATATACAATAGATAAGGACTCCAATTTCAGAAGATGATGCAGAATTTGGTGGCACACATTATTGAGTGAATTTACATCAAAAGTTTGAAGGGCAATCTTTTCAGCAAAGCTTTATTGATTGTTAAGTTTACTCTAAAGCTTCACAAGCCCCCTCTTACAGTTTGTAAGTTTGTACTCATCTTTCCATGTCGCTGACATTGGACTCTAGAGTGGAAAAAAAGATACGTGCATTTCCAAGATAAAATAATAAACTAGACTAGAATATGCGTTGTGATCTCTCAATATATATATATATATGGTAAGATTTTATTAATATGCAGTATCAAGAAAATACTGCAGAAGAGAACAACAACAGAGAAGTATCAATGCTTCTTGGCATGCCTATCCTAATCAATAGCAGAACAAACTGTATTTTCCTTTTCCCCTATTATCCTTTCAACTTTCATTCTCCTGTCTTAGCTCTTGTACTTCTGAACTCTCCAAATTTCGTGTTATTCATTCTTTAGCTTGATGCTTCTCAGTCTTCACAAAGTAAAGGCTAGTTACAACATCTTTGGCTAAAGAAACTTTTGATACTTTGAGCAACATGGGCTTCATTTTTGAGTTATGAATTATGATCCATCGAAGAATTTTGAGTTGGCAGATAGCGAATGCACAAGCAAAGTGAGGCTACAAAAGCAAAATATGTTTATCAGTGTGAATGAAAACCTGAATGTCTACTGACAGCACCATCAGCTTCATTGTCATCAACAACGCTGAAAGATCATAAGATAGCAACAAAAACAATTAGTTGAACAACAGTGAGATCAACGACAGTTATTAAACCCATCACTCACATTAGACTCAACAAAGCTGTCCAAGTGCTTTTTACCAATATGAGGTATGCGAGGATGTAGTTGTCTGTAACCTTACCTTGTGTTTTTCTTTCTTTCTAAATTTGCATTAGTATCGAAACTTACCTTATGTTCCATTCATTATCTGCATGAACAGGGTTTTCTGGTGCTGATAATGCTTCCTTGTCCGCTTTTGCTTTAGCAGCAGCATCTCTGCTAGGTTTTGTAAGAATGTATTCCTTCTGCAAAGTAGTAAAAAAATCATAAAATGTCAAACTTCAATTGAATATCAAAGACAGATGCCCCCTCATTTGTAAGACCATGGCCACTATACCTGTCGTTCCAAACAAGCAGCATTTGAACATTGTGTATTTGGCTTCATCTCCATCGTTGGAAAATAATCTTTGAGGGCATTGTACCCCTATATATAACAAGCAACAAGAAAGAAAATCAAAAGATCAAAACTGTTGAGCTACACTTAATTTCTCTCTACACCTTGTCCTCCTTTTAGAGGAGGCAAGTTTACTCCTTTGCGAATTTGAGAGACTGGAACTAAGAACTCGAGTATATACTGGTCTGCCATATCCTCTGAATATATGATCAGTTATTTGTTAAGAACGAATGTACAGTAAGAGGGGATGATCGAGAAAGTCCTCCGTACTTCAAAGGCTTGAAGGAACTCAAGTCGACATTTTGACTAAAAAATATCCAAGAAAGATAACGTTCTCCCACATTTATCGTGGATCCTTAAAGGGAGAGAAGGGGGAAGGGGGGAAGAGAGAGATTGCAAGCTTTACCAGATATGGTGACACCTGTCCGAACTTCAACAAGTATTTCAATGTGTTTTGAACTAAAAGTCCAGCAACAACTCCCTATCAAAGACAGTTTGAACGTTAATTTACCAAATCATGTAACAAATATATAATACAACTTCAATCAAAGCAATAAACAGGACTCTAGTAGTGTTGCTGGAAAAGAAGCTAATATTATTCTTCAAAAGCCCTGGGAGCATAAATAAATATGAGAAAAGCTGCCAAATTAACAGCAAATAGGGCTATAAGGAGAAAGAGAACAATTTAAAGATGAAGAGGCAAACATCACCCAGTGTTTCTTTCTTTGTCTAGTTGCCTTTCAATTAAAACAGTCTTTTCACATGGCGATCTTCAGGCAGAGAATTTAGAACTTGTCATGCGTAAAACTAAATAAAGGGAGAACTGGAACAGCAAAAAGTTGGGGGAATAAGGTTTTTCATACCATTGTAGTAGGTAGAGAGGCAGCACAAACCCCTTCACGCTTTAGGGTCCGTTCATCAATTCCAGATGCTACAACCTAAAAGCACAAGTATTCCATTACAGCGATTTACTTGGTTTACTTGCAAGAAATCTTAGTTGGAGTTCATACAGAAAACTGAAATTTGGCAGAACAAAATCAGTTTTAGCTATAAGATAGCCTTTTTAAACTTTTAATTCTCAGACTTTAGCAATCTTAGAGGACTGTTACACAAATTAAGAGTCTCACTTCAAGTAAAGATTGGACATTAGGGGAAACTTCAATAACTAAACATACCAGAGGAGGCACACATGCAAAGCAAGCACTTTCACCAGGAATCAACAATTGTATGTGACCCGAGACAGCATCTTCAGATACACCTGTCACAAAGTTTCACATGAATTTCAAATTATCCAAAATGTATTTCCCTATCATTTGATAAAAACTTTTGGTTTGCTTTATGAAAATAAAAAGTTGCACATAAATTCCTTTAGTGGAATCCATGAAAGAAAACGATAACCGAGGACATCCAGATTCTTACAAATGCAGACATGTATGCACAACACATTTTCATAAAAGCTTGTAAAATATTATAAAGTCGGAACACATATTTCGGAACACATATTTCGTGTGTTAATACGACTAACTGTTTTTCAGCATTTAATAATATAAAGAGGTTGTAGAAATTCAAATTTTATTTGGCTAAAAGTTCCGGTGATACATTAAGAAAAGAAGCAACGAAGAAAGATCGGTCTCCTCTTCCACTAATTAAACGGGTTAAGTTTGTGCATTACCAAAGTTCAGTTTTTCACCAGTTCCTTTACAATTTCTTATACAGCCAGTATTTTAACACTGGAAAATTTTCAAAATATCTCTTTTAGGAGAAGGCTATCTTATAGCTAAATAAGGGTAGTGCTTGGCCACATAGAAGAGTTTCCTGACACATGAATGAAAGAAAATAGAAGGATATGAAATTTCAGCCACTTACCAGATTCCATCCATGTCTGGTTTAATTCATTGCAGGCCTGCATTATGATGAAGTACATAGCAGGTAAGCTACCAAATAATGAACAACCTAGTGCCTAATATCTAGTAAACTTGTTCTTATACAGATTAAAGGAGTTCTTGCAAAAAGAACCTATTTCAAAAAGAGGGACACTAGAGCATACAAAAGCACACACCAGACATTAATTAAATTTTAGATAGCAGATACTTGCCCATACCTGATTTACTACCATTCTTGCTTCATAATTATCTACACAGCTCAAAACAAGGTCAACCCCACTGCCACTCTTAGTTGGGCGGAATGACTTATTTGTAAGACTTGACATAAATGTGTCAAAACCTTCCACTGTTGTGATATTCAACGTGTAGCTCTAAAAAAAACAACCCAGTTAAATAAGAATAAGGATTCTATGGAGAATATAAAGATAAGAAGTGAAGGATGCAGGAACATATTCTTGAGTAAAACTGTAAAACTACATCAACAAATAAATGTCACAAGCAACCCACTCTACCTTAATAATTTAACAGTTCAAATAGGACAAACTTTCAAAAAACTTTTGGGATGGGCATCAACATTCAGTATGTAAAGGAGAAACAACGCCAAATCTTCAACTGGAAGGAACACAAGCCGGTAAGACTTGCACTTGACATGGCCCAGAGAGGAAAAAGAAAAGGAAGGGACCTAAAAGTACGACTTTTTAACTTCTTTCGATGCTTCAAGTTTTAGGTGCAGGATGGCGTCATCTTTTAATCCATAAATAGTCTGGATCAATTATTTTCAAGCACAGTCCATCTAAGAAAAGCTTATATACATCCAGGTTCCAGGGACCAGTTCAGAAACATGAAGAAGTCAATAACACTCTCACGACCTAAGCATTGTGAAGTGATCACACTCACAACCTATTTATACACTTAGCAGACGAACAATAGGCATTATTGTCAACTGACATGAAATAGAACTGATGCTTAAGCTAATAGTTAAATAGGAAAAAGAATATTGAAAGGGAGTTGAACACAAGACAGAATTCTAAGCACCCTAGTTTCTTTGGATCTCAGCTCAAGTGATGAAAAATTAGTTCAAAATAAAACAGAACATTTAAGAGTGATTGTTGACGTTCTACACTAAAGTAACAGTTAAAAATCACAAAAAGAGCAATTTTTTTCTTCCAATCATATTTTAAAGAATGGAGTGGAAAGAAGAAACAATTCCTATAAATTTATTTAATTTCTGATTATGGTGAAAAAGAACCCAATTAAATTTCTTCTTTAAGTGAGGTTGAGCAGGAAAGCCATCAAAACTTGTTCTTCAAGTACAACATCTCAGCTTGTATTTGGTTGAAGATTCTGAAGTGGTTAGGCCTTAGCAGGAATGGGCAACGAAGGGAAGAGGAGCTAGAATGGAAAGGAATCAGGCAAATGGGAAGAGCTCACAAGCAGAAGTTTATAGAATGAGTTTGGCTGGGACTGTATATCACATATGGCATGACAGAAACTACAGAATCTTGGGAGCAGAAAAAGAGAATCTGTGAAGCAATAACTAAATTGATCATCCAGGAAGTTCACTTTCGAGGAAGCAAGATGCCAAGATTGTCAAAGCTATTGCAGAATTTAAATTTCTACCCCTAGATTCATAGCTTTGTATTGACTCGGTGTTCAGGTTGATAGGTAGATAGGAGGAAGAACTAGTGCGGATCTGTTACATTAGATTATAGCTGGGACTTGTGTCCAGATATAAGGATTTGTTATACTTGTAAATATTTCCCTGGTAATAAAAGTTTACTACAGTTACCAAAAAGAAAATTCTCCTTTATGACAAAGCCATAAGTAGCAAAGTGCAAACAATCCTACCTCAAGCACAACATCAGGATTTATCTCTGAAAGAGTTTGTACAGCAGCATCTGTCTTTGTCATACCAACCTGGAGGTGACATTAGAATTGTATGATAAAATGTCAGAGGATTGTTCTTTGTAGCTGAAATAAAAGATACTAGCTTATTATGTTGGGAAAATGTGAAAAATCTTTGGCACAACAAAACATACTATTAACATTGAAAAGTTATAACTCATTGGCTACTAAATATGTACACAAGGGAAATGGAAATTAGAATATTTTCTAGAAACACCTGTTCTGGGCGAAAAAATAGCCTATTCATATTAGCTAACTCCACTTTGTCATAATCATACAACAAAAGACGACCTATGCCACACCTTGTCAGCATCTCAGCAGCAACACTGCCAACACCACCTATGCCCTGTCATGAAGAAATTGCAAAATCATGAGCATTTAAATATCGAAGACTAGCACATGCATTCTACACGAGTCTAAAGTAAAACATCGAAGATTAAATAATTATTCTGACAGCGTAATGGACATACTAAAGATTTTGCAGTTCCTAGACCTTAACCAGGGTCCTAAGCCCTTTTAGACAGCAACATATGGCCCGGTAAAATAAATCCCACAGATAGCTTAAGAAAGTCCAGAAGCTTAATACTCAGATTGGCGTCACTATAGCAAATCTATGATGAAATAAAAGACAACTTTTTTATAAGTAAAAAAAGACGTTATCTTAAGTGTAAAGAACAAAAATCATGAACATATTATTTTACATACATCTTAGACCTTGACAGGAAACACTAAGCAAGATCAGTCACATTCATAGCATAGTTGGAAATCATGAAACATGCAAAACAATATTGGAAAGTAAAAGTGCAGTATTATAACAAAACAAATATACAATTTAACACAATGAAAGGAGATAAAGTACATACAACTATGGCAACTGAGAATTCTCGTATCCTTTCATAATTCTCCACAATACCCATCCTCTGAAGTGCCATAAGCCTGCTATATGGATTGCTGTCAACAACCTCAGCACTCATGTCCTGCCACCATTACAATCATGTAATTATTTGACTAAAGTTCTTAGTTAATTCTGATGACAATATGGCATGAAGGACTGCATACACTAACCTTGACTTTTGACCGGCAAGTAGGTCCTGAATTCTCAAGGGTAGCGATGTTTTCAGCATGCAAATGCATCTAGAAATAGGACCAAAGAGAGAATAGTATATATCAAAATATCATGACTGGACATAGGAAAAAAGATCGATAGTTAATGACATTTAAAAGATATGGTGAATAGTTGATACTTTTTATGTACAGTAAATTTTAAAGTTTCATTGTTGGTGTAGTAAGACAAAATGGATGTAAAAGACCAATATCCTGCCCACTTATATTTCTACTTCAAATAACGATGTTCAATTTTGAGGATATCCAAAGGGCAAATATATGCATTTCACATCATATGAAGTAAACCTGGAGAATTCCTATATAACATAAGACATAAACCAACGCCACATTTTCCTTTGAAGATGATATTATGAAGGCTAGAACTTGAATGCATTTAAAAATTCTTTTGATACAAATTGCGTTCTGCATTCTGGGAGGATGAAACTGCAATGGTTAATGCAGGAATTTGGTGACAAATCTGAAACAGAGCCAATGAGCCAAACACGACAATTGCATGTAATTCTGATAAACCGCCATTTTAATGCATCAAAAGAATAACTGAACGAGTCATAGTTGACCTAGACAACTATGCAAAATCTAAACTATGAATGTTAACAGTAGATCCAGATGATTTGACCTAACATTGGTGTTTAAGCATTGACTATTGAAGAATTTGTGACGCCGTGGAACTGAGGCTATTTTGATGGTAAAAAAAAACTTTAAACGCTTAATTAACAGATCATAGACGCAGATTTCATGTATAGGAGAATGTTTGTTCTCAAAAGGGAATGTCCATGGATATGTGAAAGTACCTTGTCGATTAGAGCAAGATGAGAAGGATCTGAGAGCGATTTCTTAAGAGATTGGAGATCATTCAACAATTCTTTGAGCTCCACCTCCATGATTTTCACCGATTTGACGAGTAGCGTTTGCTGTTTTTGTAAGCGAATCTGTGAATATTATTGTAATCTTAATCAAATTTAGCCGTAACTGCTAAACCTGCTCAAAGACAATAGCTACTGTCAGTCCTCACGGTTACTGATGTCACGTCATATATATCCCAATTCGATCATATCGAATTTCCTATCTTTCTTCGGAAAGGAAATCAAAGCTTTTCTGTTTTATTTATTTCCTCTTAACTTTTAAAAGAAAAGAATAATTACACATTCCTCCATTTATGTTTGGGAAAAGGTCCAAAATTTTCCCTCTACTATGGTATATAGTTTAAGTTTGTCCCCCATTATACTTTTCGTTCAGATTCATCCCTACTGTTAACAAACTTTATAGAATTACCCTTAACCCTAACGTCCCTCCACCGTGGCACCCAATCCCTCTATTAATTTGTCCATGTCATCTGCCATATCAGCAGGTACCACACACTAAACTCACCCCCAATTTTTAATAACCGGTTTGAATTCTACAACCAAACACATGTCAATATGGGACCCACACCCACCATCATCGTCTTCTTTCATCTCTTCAAAATTCCCAATTCCCACCTGACAACATTATTGATGCTAACTCCATGCATCTTTTTATGTGCAAACACAAACGTGGGTCAAATTTCTCAAACCCTTCCAAATTAGAATATACAAGTAACTCTTTATGATACCAGATTTCGGTGAAATGACATAAAATCAATACCCAACTGAGTTTGAGAAACAGGAGTCTGTGTATAAAGCTTGAACATAGTAGAGCCGGAGCTTCTGCTTGAGTTGTGTGTGTGGGATCGACGTCTTCATTCCTTAATGTCATCTGACTATAAACAGAATGCACTGGCCGCTATACTAGATGTTAATGCTAAAATGGAGATGAGACTTCTTAAATTTCAAATAAAAAAATTCTATGAATCAGACACCTCTTAAATCTCCACTATTAAATCTAATGGATCAGATTTATTTGGGTACAAAGAAAAACGCATATCGCCATATTTAACCTGAAAGACTCAAACTTAAAACAAAATTGAAATCAGAGTTTTGAAATTTTTAGTATTTTCTATCGTTTTGTGCATGTATCTCGGTGTATAGATTTGGTCGGTTCTTTGTCTTATTGTCTACCTTGAAATCAGATCTGGGTTTTGAGAAAGTAGGGAAAGAAATGGCTTTCCTTTGAATTTTGGTCGCCGGAGAAGAACATGAAAACGTGAAGAAATGGAGAAAGAGGGGAAAAAGTGAAAGAAAGAAAAGAAAGAGAAAAAATATTTTTCAGTGACTTTTAGTGTGTGGGACCTGATGGCAGCTGACATGGACAAATCAATAGAGGGATTGAGTGCCACGGCGGAGGGACGTTAGGTTAAGGGCAATTCTAGAAAGTTTGTTAGGTTAAGGGCAATTCTAGAAAGTTTGTTAACGGTAGGGGTTCAATTTGAACGAAAAGTATAACATGGGACAAACTTAAACTATATACGATAGTAGAGGGATAATTTTGGACCTTTTCCCTTTATGTTTTGACTTGTTACACATACTCTAACTTTAGTTTCAGATATACACAAAGTTGTGCTCTACTTTCATTATTTATATTAAATTTATATTGTAAATCTAATCGGAGAACTTTGGAGTAACGATAAAGTTATCTTTTTATTTTTGTTCGAGCTGGATGATTAAAAGTTATCATGTATGTATGGGTCAAAATCTGACTAAGGAAATTCAGCACGAAGAGGTATTATGAGAAGTAATTTGGCCGAGGTCGACCAGTGATTCTCACCGCCGAGCAGTTGATTACAACCGAGGTCGAGTGTCACGAGCAATAGTAGCAACTAGTTTTGTAATAGGATCTTTAGAGAGAATATTCCATTGCATATTCTCTATACTTGTACTTTTAGGGTTATTTAGGTGTATGTCCTATATAAATAGAAAGAGAGATAAGGTGAAAGACATGTAATATTCTTGGATAAGAACTCTTCTAAAAAGCAGACTCTCTAGATAAATACAAAGATCACCTTTTTAAAGAGATTCATTTTTTTGGATTATTATATATCATTCCCATCAGATCCGAGAAAACCTCCAATATTCTCATAGTTACTTGTTATTCATCATTGTCAGAAAGAAGAATCATCCACCTCATTCAATATTGGGTGAATCATTCTCTTTATTTACATTTAGTGCAATTTATTGTTATTAAATATTTGATATTTCCACAATTGAACTTGAAACATTAATTACACGTTGCATTAAATCTGTCCCGACACCATTCTACATCACCCACGTAGGTTGATTATAGATGTGAAGGTATTATCTTTAACTAGGATGAACCTCTAAAATATTAAATTAATTAGTTTAACCAAAGATTCAGTTTTTTTTTGTCAAACAATTTGGCGTCGTCTGTGGGGATTTCCTAGTCAAAGTTTTAGTTTCTTCCGGATCTATAAAAAAAAAGGGAAACGCAAAACCCTATACTTTCTTGTGTATACATATCTGACATGGCAGGTAACGGAGAAGAAAGGATGAAGGCGGTAGCCGATCTCACCACCAACCTCTTATACACCATCAACGAGGTCTCTGAAACAAAGGGTGATGACGTAACACCAAACACCTCTCCCAGGCGGAGTGGCTCACCCATTCCTCACGGTAGCATCAAAACTTCTCCCGGTAAAGGAGCCTCCACGTCCACAACGGAAGAGGCACCACCGGCGGTGAAGAAGCTGCTCGATGCCTGGCTGACAAACACATTGACCAGCATCCTTGACAAACCCGCTTAAAAGGCGATCAGAGAGAACACAAGGACCTGCGTTACACCAATCACAGTCGAGTAGCACGACCCTACTCCTCCCGTAGCAGGTAACACTCATAATGTTAATAATGTAGGTGACGACACCGTGGCAGCCATAATAAAGAAGATGGAAGAAGTGGAGAACGAAAACAAAATGCTCCGAGACCAAATGAAAGAGAATCAAGAAAGGGTAGATGGTGATAGGCTATAATTGTGTATTTTAGTCGCTTATTACACTCTAATTTACTGCACTTTAATTGAGTTTGAGCTTTAATCGCTAGTGTTTTGCACTAACTGTGTGTTTTATGCCTTGTAGGAGTGATTCCGAGCTATATAGATGTTATGGAATGAATTTAAGTGATTTGGAGCTTTTAAGTCTGAGTAAAATCCCAAGAAATTAATCCGGGATCGTGTTCGGGGGTCAAATTTGATAGTTAAGAACAAACAAAGACTCGAGGAGGCATATTGTGCACTGTCTAATAAAATAGACATAACTCTTTGATCCGAATTACATTTGGGATATATAATATATGGTTGGAAAACTAACTCAAAGGGCTACAACTTTCATGTTTTACGGTTTTCCAAATTCCAAACGGAACAGGGTGAAAACCGCATTCGAAACCGCGACTACAGACCTGACGCGAACTAGGGCAGAATACTTGTCGATGTGCGCGGCCACTAGCGCGGGCATAGCGCGACCGCACTATTCCAGACCTGAAAAATCATCCTTTTTCGTGTAGGAGAAGGTATAATTATTTGGGCTCGACCCTTCTTGGTATATATACATGGAAAAACGGTATTTTGGAGAGATTGGACATATTTTGGACATAGATTCGACCTAAGGAGGCAGAGACACAATAGGAGCAAGGCGAGAAATTCTTCTACGAGTTTTTCCTTCCTCTTCCTATTTTTCATTATTGGTTATGACTTTTAGTATTGTAATTTTACATACTTTTATGAATAGCTAATTTTTTATCTAGGGTTTTGATGGAACCTTTTGTAGGATAAATTCTTGTTATGTTTTTATATAATTGAGCCGTTGGATTTATCTACTTGTTCAACTATGTTTATATTGTGGTCGGTTGAAGAGCTCCCAATCGACTGTGCCTATTTAGTGTGTATTACTCGGGAGAGAGTGCATATTTAGGTAGTTTTTGAACAACATCACTCCCAACGTATGTGAGGAATCAATAACCAAGGGTTCAAAGGTGGGATTAGGGATAACGAAACCTTGGGTGCGATCTACGTGAGCCGTACTTAAAGCCAGCTAGTGTAACTCGGGAGAGTTTGTCTAGTAAATTGTCGTAATTACTTGGGAGAGATTTACGGTAGTCAGAGCGCTCATGATCGGTAGAGAATATTAGGAGAAATTATAGAAGACGTAGCGGGAAGGATTCCGATAATTGGGAAAATCATAACTCTAGACCTCCTTAATATTTTCTCCAACCTGTAGTATCTTTAGTGTTAATTTATTATTTTAATTTGTTAGTTAGTTAGTTAGTTAAACACAAGAATATTAACATCTATAAGTTAGGAATTGTTCAAGCTTGTAATCTTGGTGATAGTGAACAACTGTAGCTAAGCCTTAGTTCTCTGTGGGATTCGACTCCGGACTTGTAAACCGGATTATATTTGCAATGACCGCTTTGTCCTTTTTATAAGGCATAGTTGGGCGTGATCAGTAGACAAAATATCGGGCACCCCAAAACTCTTACCAAAAAGAGACGTCGATCGATTTGTATACCTAAAACCTTCAAAATGCCGCCGTACCCAAAAATATACGACGGTACGACAGACCCTGAGCATCATGTAACTCACTATGTGACCGCAATAAAAAGCAACGACCTCGCCAAAGAGCAAGTATCCTCCATATTATTGAAAATGTTTGGCGAAACCCTCACCAAGGGTGCATTAACTTGGTATTCACTGTTGCGTGCGCTCTCCATTTAGACATTCAAAGACATGTCCGACAAGTTCGTAGCGGCCCATGCCGGAGCTAAGAAAGCAGAGGCGAGAGTGAATGATATATTTGCCATCAAACAGTCACCTAGTGAAGGACTGAGGGACTTCCTCGCTCAGTTCAACCGTGTAAGGATGACCTTACCGAATGTATAAGAAAGAATGACTGTAGCAGAATCCCAGAGTGGGTTGAACAGAAGCGGTTCAAGGGCAACCAGAAAGTTGTTGATTCGGCTCATGAAGTATCCCCCGACCACTAGGGACGAAATACACAACGCCTATTGCGTCGAAGTCCGAGCTGACGAAGACGAACTTAACAGGCCAACCCAACGGTTGACCTCAGTACAAACCGAGGCCAGGAAAGATCGGAGAAACGACAACAAAAGAGATCTTGCAGGTCCACGACCCAACCGAGAAAGACATCAACCGTATGTCAGAGGCGCCATCATGCCGCCTTCCCGCCACGATGAAGGCCCTATCCAGGCAAAGAACAGGGACTCACCGAAGCGAGAGAGGTATGCCTCCCTTACTATTTGCTTATAATTTCTGTGTTTCACCTTCAGAAATAGTCTATGCACTGGAGAAGCTCGGCCCAAAAATGAAGTGGCCGAAGAAGATGAGGTCTGACCCGAACACCAGGAAGTCAAACGCCCTCTGCGAATTCCACCAGGAACGGGGTAATAAAACCAAGAAATACATCGCTCTAAGACAAGAGGTCATGAACATGCTTCACTAAGGCACTTGAAAGAGTTGTTAAGCGACCGAGGAAGGGCCAACTTTGCTCGAGGACTCGAACAACACTAGGTCCCGCCAAAACCACCTTCTCCAACTCGAACCATTCAAATGATCATTGGAGGGGGTGATGGCACATCAATCAACAGTGTAAAATTCACAACCACCCACAAACTTAAGCGGTCGATCACTCACAGACGGTACGGCAAACTCGAAGAAAGTATCATCTTCGATAAGTTAGATACCCACGGTTTGGTTTTTCCTCACTATGATGCTCTTTTTATCACTTTACGCATATTAGATATAGATGCGAGACGTATTATGGTGGAAAAAGGGAGCGACACGTGAATTATCCACCCTCGAGTACTTGCACAGATGAAACTCGAAGATAACATAGTGCCACACTGCATCACACTAACCGGTTTTAACAATGCAGTTGAATGGACATCTAGAGAAATCACACTCCCCATACTGGCCGGCGGTGTCACTATAGAAACCACATTCCACATCATGGATCAGGACACGATGTACAACGCTATAATAGGTCGGCCTTGGACACGCCATGAAGGCCATCCCCTCCATCTTGTACCAAGTCATCAAATTTCCCACCCCATGGGGAGAATTCACCATTCAAGGCGAATAACACACTTCCCGAGAATGCTATCGCATCGCCTAGGATTGTACATACACCCAACAAATGAAGGTCAAAGCCAAAGAGGCATAGTAATTAATAGGGCCGATCAGGCGGTGATGAAGGGAAGGACGTCATCAAAGACCCCGAAATTGTAGAGGCCACGGGATCAACCATAGAAGATATCGACCCCGTCCAACTCGATGATAACGACCATAACAAGAAAGCCTACATCGGCCACAAACTTCAGGAACCGGGTAAATTCTGTCATTTTTTAATCAATAACGCAGACTTGTTTGCCTTTTACCATGAGAACATGCCAGGTACCCCGAAGGAGATAGCGACACACAAGTTGAACGTCGACCCATTTTACCCCCGGTAAGGCAAGTTAGGCGGAAGTTCAATTCTGTGATAAACGATGCAGTCCGCAAAGAGAATGAAAAACTGCTGGAAAACGGCTCAACCAGAGAATAAAATACCCCTAATGGGTCGCCAATGTAGTCATGGTGAAAAAGAAGAACGGAAAATGGTGGATGTGCGTAGACTTCATGATAAGTAGGGATTTTGACCGCTTATTTGCCCTCTTTTACTTGAGTTTTAGCTCGAAAATTCTTAAAGGTATCCCAAGAACTAATGAAATGAGCTTTATTGCAGGAATATTGGTAAACGAGCCAAGAAAGTGAAAATCAACTAAAAAAGGAGTCAAAATTGGACAAGGACAAAAACAAGGTGAAAATACTTAGAGTGCAGACCGCACAATTCTAGTGCGGCTGCGAACAATGAAGAAAACCTGTCAACTTCAGCTTCACATTGTACGAACCGCATAGTTCTAGTGCGGCCACAGAAGAGAGGTTCAGAGACTTTGAAGTTTGAGCAAGTAAAGATGTGCGGACTGCACAAATATTGTGCAGCCGCAGAAGTATATGTTTGGCCGCAGAAGTCTATGTGCGGCCGCACTCACTATTATGTAGACCACAAAGGAATGGATTCAGAGAACCTCAAATTGAAGATGTGCGGACCGCATAAGACAGTGTGCGGCCGCAATCAATATTATGTGGACCGCATAAAAAGAGATTTAGAGACTACAAAGTGAAGACATGTGGTCCGCACGATTTTTGTGCGGCCGCAGAAGCCAAAGATGTGGCCACACTCACTTTTGTGCGGTCCGCAGATTAAAGTCAAGATCCTAGTTCAAGCCAAGTGTGCGACCGCACTCATAATTATGCGGCCGCACAACCTCCCCAGGGGCAATTTTTTCAGAAATTTTCAGCTTAGTATAAATAGAACTTTTTGTCATTTTTAGGTTAAGTTATGTTTTAGAAGAGCCCCTGTTCAGTTTTCTCTTACTGCTTTTAGTAATTTTGTACTAGATTTGTCTCCAAACACTAGATTTTCATCCCATAATCAAATATTATGGATTCTATCTTTATTTCTTCTTTAATTTATGTATTTTTCATGAGTAGCTAAATTTTTAGTTAGAGTTGTGACCCAACCCTAGTGTGGGTATTTGGTGGGTGTTTAATTTAGGGCTTGTTTGTGATTGAGTTAGTGATATTTAACCTAGTTCTTACTAGAACTCGAGAATTAATGGTTGCAAACATTGATTCATGCCTAAATGACTTAGTCTCTACTTGAGAAAGAGGGACTAAGTCTATGAAAACTTGGCTACCAAGGAATTGGGGTGAATTCAAGAAATTGATAGCCCCAATTAAAGGGTTAAACCTAGAGATAGTAATACCCAACTTGAGCTAATATCACTTGTAATATGAAAACCCATTTGGACTTGAGAAAGACAAATTGGCAAAATCACTCATACAACCAAGAGGTATAGAGTGAGTACCCGAATGTGATTGCTATATTACGACCCCAACTAATCAAACTTGCCCTGAATTTTACAACCCATTAGAAACCACCTAGGTAGAAGTCACGACCCCTAGACCCTTTAATCATTTGAAAAACTCAAAACCAAAAATATTGTCCGTAGTTTTATACTTGCAAACAATAGAGTAAAGTAGAAGTAGAACATCAATCAATTTTGTGGAAGTGTAATTTGAGCCAAAATTTACTATCAACTTAGATATACACCTAATCCCATATTCTAACTCCTCGTGGATTCGATAATGTCGTTTGTTGGGTTTATTATTCCATCGACCGCCTCACTGCTTAATTGTGGTGTGAACTTGGCCGAGTCAATATTTGGCGCCATTTCCGGGGAGTTAAATGGATTTAGCTATATATCTATGTGTTTTGTCTTTCTTTCCTTCCGAGTCACTAATTTTGTTTGTGAATTTTTGTTACGTACGGAATGGCTTTTAACAACGAGCCCCTCAAAAATTTACCATTGGGGGAGGAGGTAGATGATGATCAAATGGATGAGGTTCATCCCGAGCCTCAAGTAAACAGGCGAGGTCGACCACCTCATGATAATATCCCAAACCCTCCCCCACCTCCACCAAGAGCAGTGCACCAGGTGTTGCCGAACGAGGGCTATGCAAGTGAAATAGTCTCGCCCCTGATTAGGGCATGCAACTTCTAAATAATCAACGTGATGCTTACACTGCTTCAACAACGGGGCTTCTTCACCGGAGCTCCATACCAAAATTCCTACAAGCATCTCAAGGGTTTCGTCGATACTTGTTGGGGAAACAAGCAAACAAATGTCTCTGAGGATGCACTGCGGTTAAGGTTGTTTCCTTTTTTCTACGGGGAAAGGCTTTGGACTGGTTAGAGAGATTGCCCAATCATTCCATCCACACTTGGGATGAGTTGGCCGAGAAGTTCATTGCCAAATCCTTCTCTCCGAGGCATATGACTACACTAAGGGATGAAATTCTAGCTTTCAAGCAAGAGACTAATGAGCCATTGCACGAGATTTGGGAAAGATATCGTACCATGGTCAAAGAATGCCCGAACAACGATATGAACGAGGACATGATCCAATAGACCTTCTACAAGGGGATCAACACAGCGAATCAGTGTATGGTAAATCAACTCGCCGGGGGTAACTTCATGAACACGCCTTATTCCGAAGCTTGTGAAATCTTGGATAAGATGGCGGATACCTCTTCGTCGTGGAAAAGTAGAGCCAATGCTACTCAAGGTGACCCAAATGTTATTCAGCTACACAAGGAGATACATGATCATGGGCAAGCTATTGCGGAGTTGACAACCACCATGAACCAATTGGCCAAGGCTCAGCTTCAACAGGTTCAAGGGCCGAAACAGGTGAATGCTATGGAAGGGGTGAACATGATGGTGAACAAGAGACGACAACGAGGTCAACAAGTACAAAACCATCTGGAACAATTTGAGCAAAGTAATAGTGGGTATAATCAAGATGATTCATATGATGAGCAAGATGAAGAGGTTCAATATGTCAACAATTATCAAGGTCAAAGAATCAATGCTCCAAATCAACAACAATGGAGATCACAAGGAAACCAAGGAAAATGGAACAACCAAGACCACCAAGGAAATTGGAGTAATGGCAACAACAACAACCAAGAAAATTGGGGGAACACCAATAATCAAAGAAATTGGGGTAATCAAGGTAATCAAGGAAATTGGGGAGGAAATAATCAAGGTAATTGGGGTGGAAACAATCAAAGCAATTGGGTAGGCAACAATAATCAATGGGGTTGGAACAATAGCAATCAAGGAAATCGGGGGTTGGGCTTTCCAAGGCCCCCGATGTATCAACAACCAAACAACACGCCTCCATATTCGTCGCAAGGTCCTAGTTCTTCCAATAGTGAAATGGGATGGAAAATATGTTTAATCAAATGATGGAGAAAAACGCCGACTCCGATGCTCAATTAGCCTTCCACAACACTTTTATCCTCAACTTGGAGGTTCAACTTGGCCAAATTTCTCAAGCTTTAAATACTCGTCCTAAGGGGGCACTACCTAGTGATACAATGGTGAACCTGAAGGGTGGGAACAATACAGGGCATGCAATGGCCGTGACAACAAGAAGTAGGAGATGTGGAGTTTCTAGTACCTAAAACCAAAGAAGAAATGTGGGTGATGATGTGTTGGTACAAGATGATGATGAGCCAAGCAATGATGTTTAAGCTAATGAAGAGGTGAGGATAGACATTGATGAGAGTGTGGATGAGACACAAAATGATGTGAACCCGTCTAGGGAGCATGCAATAGACATACCGGATCCGGTAGTGCAAAAGGCCAAGGCACCATTTCCATGGCCTCCTCTTCCATATACTTAAAGACTCGCAAAGCAAAACAATGAGAATAAATTCAAGAAATTCATTGATATGATAAAATGTTTGTCCATAAATGTGCCGTTGGTTGAAGCCTTAGAACAAATGTCGGGATATGCCAAGTTCATGAAGGATTTGGTAGCAAAGAAGATATCAATGAACTGTGAAACGATCAAAATAAAACATCAAGTGAGTGCTATTGTGCACTCCATGGCTCCAAAGTTGGAAGACCCCGGTGCTTTCACAATCCCATGCACTATTGGGAGTGCCGATTTCGCCACAACTTTATGTGACTTGGGGGAAAACATTATCTTGATGCCCTATTCTGTGTTTAAAACGTTGGGGATTGGGAAACCAAGACCCACATCCATAAGGTTGCAAATGGCGGATCGGACAATGAAAAGGCCAATAGGGATAATTGATGATGTGTTAGTTCGGGTCGACAAGTCCATCCTTCCTGCAGATTTTGTGATACTTGACTGTGAGGTTGACTACGAGGTGCCAATCATTTTGGGTAGACCTTTCCTTGCTACAGGGAAGGTCTTAGTTGATGTGGAAGCTAGTGAGCTCACCTTCCGGGTGGGCGATGAAACAGTGGTATTCCATGTTTGTAAATCAATGAGGCAACCAAATAGCAACGAAGTGTGTTCGTTCGTGGATCTTGTGATCGAAGTAATTGTTGATGACACAAGTGTTGTGATAAATGTTGAAGATACCTTGGAAGCTTGTGATATTGAATCATGATGGGGATGAGAAGGAAGACTTTTTAGAATGTGTCAATGATTTGCAAGGAATGGGATCATATACTTATGATCCTCAAGAACTTTCCTTGGATCTCGAAAACCGGAAGACTCCACCAACAAAGCCCTCAGTCGAGGAGCCTCCCACCTTGGAGTTAAGGCCTTTGCCTTCACACCTCAGGTTTGAGTTTCTATGCCCTTGTTCCACTTTACCTGTTATTCTTTCCTCGTGCTTAACTAACGTGCATGTAGATTTCACCCTTGCGGTACTCCAAAGGAGGAAGAAAGCAATTGGTTGGACATTGGCGGATATTCAGGGTATAAGCCCCGCCTTTTGCATGCAAAAAATCATTTTGGAGGAGGATGCCAAACCCTCCGTGGAACATCAAAGACGATTAAATGAGGCCATTCAAGAGGTAGTGAAGAAAGATATCATCAAGTGGTTGGATGCCGGGGTTGTTTACCCTATTTCTGATAGTTCATGGACCTCGTCAGTGCAATGTGTCCCAAAGAAAGGGGGCATGACTGTGATAACAAATGAAAAAAATGAATTGATCCCCACAAGAACTATCACTGGGTGGAGAGTGTGCATGGATTATAGGAAGCTCAACAAAGTTAATCGGAAAGACCATTTTTCGCTTCTATTTCTTGATAAAATGTTGGATAGGTTAGCCGGACATGCTTATTATTGTTCCTTGATGTATACTCTGGATATAACCAGATTCTTATTGCTTCTGAAGACCAAGAGAAGACCACTTTCACTTGTCCCTATGGCGCTTTCGCATTCTCGCGAATGCCATTCAGGTTATTCAATGCACCGACAACTTTTCAACGGTATATGATGGCCATATTGACGGATATGGTGGAGGATTTTCTAGAGGTTTTCATGGATGATTTTTCTGTCGCGGGGAATTCTTTTTAAGAGTGCGTGGATAACTTGGATAGGTATTGGCACGTTGTGAGGAAACTAACTTGGTGTTGAATTGGGAGAAGTATCACTTTATGGTCGAGGAGTGCATTGTCCTCGGTCACAAGATTTCCAAGAATGGTATTGAGGTTGATAAAGCAAATATTTAAGAGATATCCAAACTCCCTCCCCCTACTTCCATAAAGGGAGTGAGGAGCTTTCTAGGTCATGCAGGGTTTTACCGCCGATTCATCAAGGACTTTTCTAAGGTGGTAAACCCCTTGTGCAAACTCTTGGAGAAAGATTCCAAGTTCCTTTTCAATGAAGATTGTATGAAGGCATTTGAACTACTCAAGTATAACTTGACTACCACTCCTATTATCACAGTTCCAAATTGGAGCTTACCATTGAGTTCATGTGTGATGCGAGCGATGTGGCGGTTGGAGCAATATTGGGGAAACGAATTAACAAAATCTTCCATTCAGTCTACTATGCTGGTAAGACCATGAATGAGGCCCAAGTCAACTATACGGTGACCAAGAAAGAACTCCTAGCCATTGTCTTTGCTATGGAGAAGTTCCGCCTGTACCTCATGGCTACAAAGGGGATTGTTCACACCGACCATGCGGCACTTCGTTATTTGATGAGCAAGAAAGACTCTAAGGAAAGATTGATGCGGTGGGTACTTCTTTTACAAGAATTTGATCTTGAGATCCAAGATCTCAAGGGGAGTGAAAACCAAGTGCCGGACCACTTGTCCTGATTGGAGGAGGATGGGAGGCCACATGATGACCTTGAGATCAATGATTCATTTCCTGATGAACAACTCATTTCAATTTCTATGACCGGGATGCCATAGTTTGCCGATGTGGCCAACTATCTTGTGAGTGGCATCGTTCCGAATGAGTTTTCTTCAAACCAAAGGAAGAAGCTCAAACGGCACTGCCTGGACTACTATTAGGATGGGCCATATCTCTTCAAATTTTGTACTGATGGTGTTATCCGAAGATGTGTACTAGAAGAAGAACAATTGGGTATTCTTGAAGCTTGCCACACTTCGCCATATGGTGGTCACCATGGTGGATCGAGAACTGCTACAAAGGTTCTAAGAGGTGGATTCTATTAGCCTACCCTTTCCAAGGACGCTAGTGATCTCGTTAAGCGTTGTGATGAATGTCAAATGGACGGTGGGATCTCCAAGAAAAATGAGATGCCCCTTACCACCATCCTAGAGATTGTTATTTTTGATGTGTGGGGCATTGATTTTATGGGTTCGTTTGTGAGATCATGTGGTAACACCTATATATTGGTAGTTGTGGATTACGTGTCTAAATGGGTTGAAGCCGTGGATTTTCCCAACAATGAAGCTCGGAGTGTGGTAGCTTTCTTGAATAAGAACATATTCACAAGGTTTGGTACTCTAAGGGACATCATTAGTGATGGGGGATCATAATTTTACAACAAAGATTTTGATACTTTACCCTCCTAGTATGGTGTCACTCACAAAGTGTCGACCCCTTATCATCCTCAAGGAAGTGGACATGTTGAAGTCTCCAACCGGGAGATCAAGAGTATTCTTTCAAAGACTGTAAATGCCAACCGGACATATTGGTCGAAGAAACTTGACGATGCTCTTTGGGCTTATAGAACAACTTACAAAACACCAATTGGTATGTCTTCGTATCAGTTAGTGTTCGGGAATGCTTGTCACCTTCCGGTAGAACTTGAGCATAAGGATATGTGGGATGTAGCTGTAAATCTTAGGGTGGAGCAATTGAATGAACTTGATGAGTTCCGATTCCATGCATACTCCAGTTCGTCCTTGTATAAGAACAAGATGAAGTACCTCCATGACAAGTATATCCGGAACAAATAAATCAAAGAATGTGATCTTGTGCTTTTGTTCAACTCTCGGTTGCGGATGTTTCCAGGAAAGCTGAAATCAAAGTGGAGTGACCCATTTGAAATTGTACATGTGACGCCCTTTGGTGCTTTAGATCTGAAAAATAAGAATGGTGAGGTGTTTAAAGTTATGGGGCACCGGATAAAGCACTACCTTGGCAATGTTGATGATGACACGTTGTGGCATTGCTCCATTTCAAGTGATTGATGATAACATGCGTTGTGCCGCGACGTTAAATCAGGCGCTTCTTAGGAGGCAACCCATGCATTTTTCTTTCTCTTGATTTTCTTCTTTAGATTAGGCAGGCTTTGTTTTGTGCTAACTAATTTTGAAGTGTATGAAGGAATGGATGTGCATTGCAGGGACGAAGAAAAAAAAATTGGCTAAGAATCACAAAAGTGCGAACCGCCCCAGAATTATGCGGACCGCACAATCACTCTGCGACCACACAATTCTTTGTGCGGTCGCACAACTGGAAAGCCAAAAATGAATGTTATCTCAAGTTTGACCAGTCAAATTTTGTGAACAAAATGCAGCCGCAAATAAAAATTGTGCGGTCCGCACAAATTCTGCGACCGCACTCACTTTTGTGCGGACCGCATCGATTCTCCAAAGGAACAGGTAAAGAGTGTGTGCCGTACTCAAAAATTATGCGGCTCCACTCCGGTAAGTTTTGCACCGACGCAACGAGGGTATAAATAGAAACTTCATGCACTATTCACACTTTTCCCACTCTGACTTCTGAAACCCTAAGCAAGCATAGTACACTCCCCATTAGTTCTCAAAATTCAAGCATCTCATCCGTGTAGATTCACACCTGCATCCATCATTACTGGTATGTTCATTACATCCCTAGATTTTGTTAATTTTTTCTTATTTTTGTTCTTTTTTAGCCTAGGGTTAGTCTCATGCCTGAAATTATAAATAGTTAGTCAGTCTTTGTGCTTAGCATCTTGTGGGTAGTGCCTAAAATGCTAATTGGGCGCTTGGGTAAATAGCTAATCATGTTTAACTGCTCATATCTTGGCCCATCTGTGAAAAAATTGCATGAGTTCAAATTCAGTACCTTTAATTTTTGAATAGTGTGGCCGCACTCCTTTTTATGCTGTCCGCAGTTGAATTATGTGGTCCGCAACATTTTTGTGCATTCCGCACATCTTAATGATCATAAATCCTAGTAGTTTGGACGTGGGTTGTGCGACCACACTGATTTTTTTGCGATCTGCACTCGTGATTGTGCGGCCGCAGTCAAATTTTTGCGGTCTACACAGATGAAAGATTAGAGAACCCACAGTCTCAACTTTGGGTTGTGCGGTCGCACTCACTTTTGTGCGGTCCGCACTTGAGGTTGTGCAATCACACTCACTTTTGTGCGGTCCGCACTCGACTGTCTGCGGCCGCACTCATTTTTGTGCGGTTCGCACAACCTCTTTTTGAGTCATTTCACTACAACCTTTCAACATGCAATTGTATACATTATGATCTTCCATTCTAACTGATTTCTATTGTTATATGTTTCAGACAATGGTTAGATCTCGTGGGAGAAGTGATTCACCAAAAGGGAGGGGTGAGCACTCCCGGGGTCGAGGACGAGGCAAGAGTAACCTACCTCTTGCCGTACAGAAAATCATAGGCAAGAAAGCTACTGCCAACATACCTCTAGCTCCAGAATCCTCTAACACCAGGGAATATGCTCCATTTGGAGAAGCATCCGAGGGTCAATCTATGAAGGTATAGCCTGAACCCCAATCTAATACTACACAACCCACAAGGCCCTATCAACTGCGCAATGAGACTACGGACATCTCTTCAAATGATTCTGATATGGAGCAAGGGTTCTGAGCCCTCCTCTTCACCTCCTCCTCTTGCACCAATCAATGTTGTTGGTGACTATGATATACCAAATGACGGGAGATGGGTGACACTAGATTGGGTGGCCTTAAGAGGACAAGGATGATGGAGATGTGGGAGGACATATTTGTTAGCCTGACGGTCTTCAACAGGTTATGAGAACTGTGGACCCATAGATCGATCACATTGAAGCGACAATTTTTAATAAAGGACTTGGACATTCACAATCCAAATGTCCTCAGATAGTTCTGGGAGCGAAAGAGATGGAAATGGTTCACCTAGAGTGTCCTCGATGCAAATGAGCACTTAGTCAAAGAATTCTATGCTAATGTGGCTCACATAAAAAAGGGTAGCAAGGTGACGAAGGTGCGGAATCTGAAAATCCGGTTCGACTTCTATTCTTTGAACTCTTATGTGGGATTTGAAGAAGTAGAGGTCGTGCAATACTTGGAAAACTGGCTTTGGGAGAGGCCGCTAGGCCATGGTTAGCAGATATTCTGGCAGCTCGAGGACCACCACCTCTGTGGCTCACAACAGGGGTCCCCATAGTCCGAGCCACTCTAAATTTTGAGCCAAAAGGGTGGCAGACATTTGTATGCAGCAAAATTGACCCATGCTTGAATGAGAACAACCTTCCCCTTCCCCGAGCAGTCTTGGTAGCTTCATTTATGGTTGGATATCCAATAAATGTGGGAATGTCCTCAAACATTACCTTAGTTGTCCAGAAGGAGGAGAGATCATATCCTTACCCCAACTTGCTCACTGATTACTTCAATGATCAGATGGTGGAGCCAAGGCCGTTTGATACAAAATTTAAGGCCAAGGATCCTTTCTCATGGTACCACCTTCAGGATGCTGACAACCCGACGTTCAAGGGTTAGGCAACTACTTCCACTGGCCAGTCTGAAGAGCCAAGGGTAGTAGTTAATGATCCATCTATTGGGGCCTCCATTGCTACCATGACTTTTACAACAGCCATGTCACCACCTTCTTCATCCAGGCTGTCAGCCCCTTTATCAGTACCAACTTTTACCACTTACCCACAGACTGCGTTGTGAGTCTCCCAGACCTTGGCGAGTCTCAACAACTGGATGCAGACATCTACTTCAAAGCTGGCTGACATATCCAGTGTTGTTGCAGCACAGTTCTCTTCCCTAGCTACCCTACAGGTACCTCCATCAGTGGAGGAGACTTTGAAGAAGATTCTGGACAACCAGAAGATTATTATGGAGACTTTGGAGTCACATGGGACAACTATTGAGGAGTTGGGAAAACAAACAAAGAAGATGAGAAAGTCTCAGGCATCGAGGAAGTCAGTGGAGAAGTTGAGTCATGAGGTTGCCAAGATTACATCGGTCAGAGATCTACCTTTGGACCTTCTCATGGAGACAACAACCCTAGTAGCACAGGCAGCACCAGAGGCATCTGAGACAGTATCAGGCCAGTCTAAGGAGTCGGAGGCTACTACCCACACTGCAGAGGAGATGATCCAGATGCTCAGCAACCCGTTTATCCCTCAGCCAAGTGATGATGAGATTCAGCTTGAGAAGACTGAGGATACTGAGGGTGCTGGAGATGCTATGCAGATTGAGGGTGCTGGAGATACCATTCAGACTGAGACCACTTAGGGAGTTCTCTAAACTCTCTACCTTCCTTGTTCTTATTTTTGTTAAGCATTGGGGACAATGCTTATTTTTCATTTGGGGAGTGGTCCATTTTGATGATTTGGATGACTGTTATAACATTTGATCACTTTTTGGGCATGTAACAACTTAAAATACTCTTTTTCCTTTTTCTCTTATTTTTACCCTATCCCTCATTATGTATATAATCTTCCCCCTTTGTATATATTCATTTGTCTTACTTTTATCTTTACTCTATCCCTCATTATGTATATAATCTTCCCCCCATGTATATATTCATTTGTCTTGCTTTTAGTAGTTTATTTAATAGCTTCTTTGTTTTGCTTTCCTAATAATACATCTTCTTAACTAATTTATTAGCTTCTTTTTGATTTGTTAACTTCTTCTTATGTTTTAACGAACAATAATCCCTTAGTTTTCTTAATGCCACGGTTCATTCCAAAGGTGGGTCTTATGTGGACCGGGTGGCTCTTCCCAGCGATGGATGTCGTGACAACCTTCTTAAGGAATTGAGTCAGTTTTTGATGTTTAGGTAAAAACTAGTAGTAATGAATAAAAGGGTCAAGCATGTTTCACTTGGTACCAACACACTTAACTATGCGCTTATGGTCAAAAATAAGTTTTTGTAAAGAAATAGCTCTAGTTAGTGACCTTGTGAATTTTGTGTTGACTTAGGCAACCATCAGATGGTTTAGATGAACCGTAGAGATTTTCTATCTTGAACGCGGTTGTTGTGGGCTCTCGACTTCTGTCTCTTTAACAATCTGGTTGTGTCAGAGGTGAGGTATTTTGTTACAAGTCCAAGTACCCGTGTGAATGGTCTAGAACTTGCCCCGAATGTGTTTCTAGGAGAAATTCTAAGTTAGCTTGGCTTGAGAAGTGATTGTAGGCTCGCCTTGACCGGTTTTGAAATTTTTCATGGTCTACCATGATATCATCCTTAGTAAACACTTTTGAGCCTATAGCCTTTCTTTTCAATAACAACATTACAAGCCTTTAACCGTTTTATAGTGACTCTCTCTTGGAACCAAACATTTTTTTAGCACTCATGTGATTCAAATGGAAAGAACATAAGTTTGGGGGAGAGACGAGGAGTTTAAAGATGGGTTCGAGGCACAAAAAGACAAAAGAAATGAAAAAGAGAAAAAGGGCAAAGAAAAAGAAAGGAAGAAAAAAAACACACAAAAAGGAAGTGAATAATGTGAAAGGGTTGGAAAGATGCAAAAAAGAAAGAAAAAGTGTGAAACAAGGGAAAAGCAAAAGAAGGAGATCGTGATTAGCATGGAAAAGAAAGAGTGGTGTCAAGTCTTTCTAATCCCCCTAAGGGAAAAGAAAATGACTCAAAGAGTCGGCAAAGTTTTATATGAGCCAATAAGAGAATATGAAGTGCTAAAGGAAAGATGAATTGGTTCCAATCCGATATTACCCTCCTTAATCCAAAAGCCTTCATTACATGCCGAAAAAGTCCTATGTGATTTCGAGCCGAGCAAGCTTACATTAGTGGTGATCTACATGAGGGGCAAACATATGGTACTTAGAGCCGGGCTTGTGACATTCTTTTGAAAGTGATGAGCGAATCTTCCTCGAGTCATTGTTTTGAGCTCTTCATTCGTGAGTGAGATGAGCTTCTGGAAATTATAGGAGGAGGAGTTTGGGATCCACAACAACTTTCATGAAAGTGTGAGCTTCCTTGATGATCAAAGTCAATCCTTGATGCTCAAGTGTCACATTAGAGCCATTTGTGCTTCAAATTTTCAAATTATAGGCTTGTTAATGATTCATGAGCATATGGGTAATTGTTGGTCCCAATTGATTTGTGTTTTGACTTAACTTAACACAACTAAAATATCCTTTTTTCTAATGGAGGTTGGACTTGCCTTAATTGCTTGAGGACAAGCAAAAGCTTAAGTTTGGAGGAGTTGATAAGTAGGGATTTTCACTGCTTATTTGCCCTCTTTTACTTGAATTTTAGCTCGAAAATGCTTAAAGGTATCCCAAGAACTAATGAAATGAGCTTTATTGCAGAAATATTCGGAAACAATCCAAGAAAGTGAAAATCAACTCAAAAAGGATTCAAAATTGAAAAAGGACAAAAACAGGGTGAAAATACTTAGAGTGCGGACCACACAATTCTAGTGCCGCTGCGAACAATAAAGAAACCCTGTCAACTTCAGCTTCACATTGTGCGGACCGCATAATTATAGAGCGGCCGCAGAAGAGAGGTTCAGATACTTTGAAGTTTGAGCAAGTAAAGATGTGCGGCCGTAGAAGTCTATGTTCGGCCGCACTCACTATTATACAGACCGCAGAGGAATGGATTCAGAGAATCTCAAGTTGAAGATGTGCGGACCGCAGGAATTTTATGCGGCCGCAGAAGCCAGTGTGCGGCTGCAATCAATATTACGCAAATCGCATAAAAAGAGATTCAGAGACTACAAAGTGAAGACATGTGGTCCACACGATTTTTGTGCGGCCACAGAAGCCAAAGATGCGGCTGCACTCAATTTTGTGCGGTCCGCAGATTAAAGTCCAGACCCCAGTTCAAGCCATGTGTGCGGCCGCACTCAAAATTATGTGGTCGCACAACCTCCGCAGAGGCATTTTTGTCAGATATTTTCAGCTTAGTAAAAATAAGACTTTTTGTCATTTTTAGGTTAAGTTATGTTTTAGAAGAGCACCTGTTCCGTTTTCTCTTACTGCTTATAGTAATTTTGTACTAGATTTGTCTCCAAACACTATATTTTCATCCCATAATCAAATATTATGGATTCTATCTCTATTTCTTTTTTAATTTCTGTATTTTTCATGAGTAGCTAAATCTTTAGCTAGGGTTGTGACCCAACCCTAGTATGGATATTTGATGGGTGTTTAATTTAGGGCTTGTTTGTGACTGGGTTAGTGATATTTAGCCTAGTTCTTGCTAGAACTCAAGAATTAATAGTTGCAAACATTGATTCATGCCTAAATGACTTAGTCTCTACTTGAGAAAGAGAGACTAAGTATGGAAAACTTGGCTAACAAGGAATTGGGGTGAACTCAAGAAATTGATAGCCCTAATTAAACGGTTAAACCTAGAGATAGTAATACCCGACTTGAGCTAATATCACTTGTATTGTGCAAATACCCATTTGGACTTGAGAAATCCAAATTGGGCAGAATCACTCAAACTACCGAGAGGTATAGAGTGAGTACCCGGATGTGATTGCTATATTACGACCCCAACTAATCAAACTTGTCCTGGAGTTTACAACCCATTAGATAACCACCTAGGTAAAAGTCACGACCGTAGACCCTTTAATCATTTGAAAAACTCAAAACCAAAAATATTGTCCTTAGTTTTATACTTGCAAACAATAGAGTAAATTAGAACACCAATCAATTTTGTGGAAGTGTAGTTTGAGCCAAAACTTACAATCAACCTAGATATACACCTAATCCCATATTCTAACTCCTTGTGGATTTGATCCTGACCTTGGTTGGGTTTATTATTGCATCGACCGCCTCGTTACTTAATTGTGGTGTGGACTTGGCTGAGATCACTTCACAGATTTGAAAAAGGCATGCCCGAAAGACTCGTTCTTGCTGCCCCATATCCACTAGCTCATTGACGCAACAGTAGGGCAGAAGCTGCTAAGATTCTTAGACGTATACTCAGGCTACAACTAGATCCTCATGGAAGAGGAAGACCAAGAGAAAACCACCTTCATCACCCACCAAGGAACGTATTTCTACTGGGTGATGCCTTTCGGACTGAAAAACGCATGGGCAACGTAGCATAGGTTGGTGACAAATATGTTCAAAAACCAAGTCGACAAAACCATGGAGGCATTTTATATGTTGGTCAACATAGATGATATGTTGGTCAAGTCCAAAATGAAAGAGGATCACATCGATCACCTAAATGAAGCCTTTGATATTCTCAAGCGATACACAATGAAATTGAATCCTGAAAAGCGTGCGTTCGGCGTGACCTCAGGGAAATTCCTGGGCTTCCTAGTATCACAAAGAGGAATCGAGGTCAAACCCGACCAAATCAAAGTTATAGAGGGGATGCCATAAAACTTAACCAATAAAAAACAAGTTCAAAGGCTGACCGGACGTATAGCCGCTCTGTCGAGTTTCATTTCGCGGTCGTCCGACAGATGCCACAAGTTCTTCGGCGTACTCAAGAAATATAACGGCATCCAATGGACCTGCGGGTGCGTCAACTCCCTGAAAGAGCTAAAGGAATACCTATCATCACCCTAGTGCTCTTTAAAGTAGAACCTGGAGAACGCCTCTTCGTCTACCTGGTTGTGTCCGATGTGGCGGTGAGTGAAATCCTAGTACGAGAAAATAAATGTACGCAATCTCCCATCTATTACATTAGAAAACCTTAGTCGATGCCGAGACAAGGTACCCCCACCTCGAAAAATTAGCCTCGGCCTTGGTCGTAGCTTCACGAAATCTTAGACCCTACTTCTGTTGCCACCCCATCTCGGTAGTCACGACTTTCCCCTTGAGAAGTATTTTGCATAAGCTCGAATTGTCGGGCAGAATGTCCAATTGGGCCATAGAATTAAGCGAACATGATATCACCTATAAACCGCGAACGGCGATAAAGTCACAATTACTTGCTGACTTCGTCGTCAATTTCAGCACAAAAATAATGCCTGAAGTCGAAAGAGAAGCCGCCAACACCTCCCCTAAAATACAAGATATATGGATTTTGTACACCAATGGCGCCTCTAATGTATCGGGATCCAAATTGGGACTCTTACTCGAGGTGCTCGAACATGACTAACAATGATGCCGAGTATGAGGGCGTGATTGCAGGATTAAGGCTAGCACTCAAGTACGGAGCAAGGCGAGCCGTCCTACGCTGCAACTCTCAACTCGTCGTCAACCCAGTCATAGGGACTTTCCAGATCAAAGAGAAAAGGTTACAAAAGTATCAGGCCAATATCTGCAAGCTACTGCCTGTCAGCTCGACCAGATCCCTCGAGCATAAAATTTCAAAGAAGACGGGCTTGCCAAACTAGCGGCGGTCACTAAAAGCATAACCGGAGAAGGAAACGTGGTCACCCTCCTCCACTCATCGATCAATCAAATCGTGGTAAGAACTATAAACCTAACTTGGGACTACGACAACTGTATTGTTACATACTTGAAGGACTGCATGCTCCCAGATGATAAATAAGAAGCCAAAAAGCTTTGAATGCAAGTGGCCAGGTACAACGTCATTAACAACTACCTATACAAAAGGACGTACGGTGGCCCCCAACCAAAATGCTTAGGCCCAAATCAGACACATCGCGTTCTAGAAGAATTCCACGAAGGCCACTATGGATCTCATTCCGCCAATCGGTCTCTAGTCAGATGTCTCATACGAGCAGGCTACTACTGGCCCACCATGAAAAAAGAGGTCGCCGACTTTATGAGAAAATACGAACAATGCCAAAAAATATGCCCTTATGATCCACCAAGCAAGCGAACACCTCCACTCAATCACCTCACCTCAGCCTTTCATCAAATGGGGGATGGACATCGTCGTCCCCTTCCCAGCAGGGCAACGTAATGTACGTTTTCTTTTGGTTTTAACTGACTATTTTTCTAAGTGGCTAGAAGCAGGAGCATTCGTCTAGATACACGAACAAGAAGTGATTGCCTTCACATGGAAGAATATTGTGTGCCGCTTCGGACTCCCCAAAGAGATCTGTTATGACAATATAACCCAATTCACCGGGAAAAATATCGCCGAGTACTTCGAGAAATGGCATTTCAAAAGAACACTCTCCACCCCACACCATCCCACGGGCAATGGGTAGGCGGAATCCTCCAACAAATCAATACTGAACATCATGAATAAGAAGCTCGAGAACGCAGGGGGCTATGGCTGGAGATATTGCCGAAAGTGTTATGACCATACCGCACAACGCCAAAAACAAGCACAAGAGAGACACTGATGTTCTATACGTTAATACCACATAAGAGGGGGGGGGGGGGGGGGGGNNTGGGTGGGGAGATTTGTATGGTGTCCAATTTTCGCGTGCACTTGTTATAGAAGGATCAGGTCTTCTATGTGTTCCAACCCCTACTGTTTGCAGAATAATAAATACAGAAATTAAAGAACACAAAGATTTTTACGTGGAAAACACCTGGCTCAAAAGGTGAAAAAACCACGACCTACTACCCAGTAGGATTTTCTCCAAACACTTCACTACAACTCTGAGCCAACAACAAAGTTTACAAACTCTTGCAAACCTAAGAACCCTTATAACAACACGCCACAAGTTGTTGCGACTACGTCAAGTAAACTCTAACTTGAATAATACAACTCAGTACCTAGTACAATTTTCTTCTAAGAAAGCTGAAAGGTACAACTCAAAACGCCTACTACACTAGAACTAGAAATAAAGAAAGACACATAAAACTCTTTATGGAGCTTGTTCTTCAATCTGGTTCGTGTAGCTTCAGGATCGCACTCTTAAATCTCACACGAATTGCTTGCAAAAATTCCTTGCTATTTTGCTCTCAATTCACGTGTTGCTTATGCTTTGTGCGTACCTTTACAATAAGAACATTCTTCAATATATAGGAGTTAATAGATAAGGAATTAACTAGAATCCTAATGCAACTCTTCTTTGGTGGAATAGTTCTAGTCAAACTCAACTCCTAAATCCTTCCTTATCTTAGATTCTGTTCTTATTGAGTA
Source organism: Nicotiana undulata (assembly GCA_005239495.1). Lineage (NCBI taxonomy): Eukaryota > Viridiplantae > Streptophyta > Magnoliopsida > Solanales > Solanaceae > Nicotiana > Nicotiana undulata. Next base: position 61,125 of record ML298811.1, read on the forward strand.
AGAAGTCCTTCTCCTTTTTGCAATCTTTTCGATCAGAAGATATATCAAAATTTCAGCAGAATACATTTATCTCCTATATGTGCATCTCATGTGCCTTTGAATCTGCTCGTCTATGTCACCTGTGATGGACCTGGTTCATCTCGAAGTTCCTTTGTCAATCTTCAAAACTATTTCCTTTCTTGGGCCAACAAATTCCCCCTTTTTGATGATGATAAACTTTGTGCATCAGGCATGTTTCAGCTTAGTCCAACAATGACACATATTAGAGTATTAAGCATTTATCATAAAGAACCAGGTTCATTAGGTTATAAATATCACATGTTTAGAGCACAACATATCTCCCCCTTTTGGCATCATCGAAAAGTTGCAAAAATATTTGTGTGAATCCCAGATTTTTAACACTTACTCATGGCCACTTGGGAAACTGCATATGAAATCATGGATTAATCATCAATAATCAACTAAGGATTCAAACTATCAAAGAAATATAGACAGTGAAGCAAAAAGCAGCAGATTTTATGATAGAGAGAATACGATTCTGCCATAATCCACAAAATGAAACAAAAACAGTTAAAACATGAGCAACAAACAAAAAATCCTGAATCTGGGTCACTGAAAGTTCTAGCCAGGCTAGGAAATTAAGTCTTGGAAAAACTGCAGACCTGGTTCGTTTAGCCAAGATAGATGGTTCAACAGACTTAGAAACAGATGAAGACTTCTTTGATGAAGTCTTGGCTTTCTTTGGTTTTGGGGTCTGAATCTCAACCTCTGTCACTTGTTCACCTTGATGGACCAGGTCCATATCATCAATCTCAACAGCCTCTACAGACCTCATCAATCTCAACAGCCTCTACAGGCTCAGCAACTTTCTCCTTCCCTTTTTCAACCCCTTTTCTTTTACTCCCCTCCAAGGCTCTTTGTATCTCCTCCTCACTCTGCCATATGGTATTTCTTGTGGTTCTTCCTCTTGGAATATAAATTTCAGAACTATCAGAAAGAGTGGCTTTCCCTTTTTTTTACTTGCTCTTGCAGTTCTAGAAGTTTGAGCCTTGGGGGTTCTTTCCTTCCTTGGCTTGTATCTATCACCCAACTTTTTCAGAAGATCCGCCAGGGTTTCCTCAGTAGATGAACCAGGTTCATCTGTATGCTTTCCCAGATTTACCAACCCTTCAGCAACTTCCCTGATTCACTTTCCCCGATCTTCTTGACACCTTCTTCTACTTTTTCTTGTTCACCACCACAGATAGCCATTTTTACATATTCTTGCCCTATTCCCCTCTCTTCACTCCGTACTCCCTTTTTTTTTTCCACTTTTGTTTTTACCACCTTTTCTTCTCGTCTCATGCAATTCCACATATTTTACAAACCCAACCAAGATAAACTTGTTTTCTAAGTTTTTCAGCAACTTCAGAGATGACCTCAGAAGAATGGTTTTGTGAGGGAGAGGATGTCTTGAATGAAATTTTAGTTTTGAATAGACGATTAAGGCTTTCCTAAAATCTAGGTATTTTAATTTGGTTAGGTTCTTGTTGAAACGGAACTGGTTCAAAGTCAATTGGATAGGATTTTAAATATTTTGGGCTTGAGTAGGACTCTGTTCATGATTTAAATATTAGTATTTCAAATTGTGCAAAGTGTAGAACACATACCTCGCTATTTAGATGAACCAACACTGATGAACCAAGTTCTTCACTAAGAATGCTCTTGATCATGTCTTAATTTGCCAAAATAGAGAAAATTTCATTAGAGATCAGTGAGTCATATTAACACATGGCACATGAGTATACTTTTTACAGCATGAGACTGAGCAAAGATTAATCTAGTTATTTACACAAAATCTAGATTTTCTAGCGAAAAATACAATTTTTTTCATTTTTCTTTTTCTTTCATGTATAATCTGAACTTGTTCATTAGGTGATCTTAATCATCCCTAATTCTAACTTGTTCCTTTCAAAGTGCTCTCTACTCAGTGCTTTTGTGAATATGGCATCTATTTGCTTGTCAGTAGCATAAAATTTTACAGTGATCAAACCTTTTTCATAGTTGTCCCTCGAAAAGCGATGACTAACATCTATGTGCTTAGTTTTTTTGTGATGAACCGGGTTCTTGTTCATAATAATTACATTAGTGTTTTCACAAAATATAGGGATACAACCTACATCAATCCCACAATCCATTAATTGTTGTTTGATCCACAACATTTAGCACAACATGAAGCAGCAACAATATACTCAGTTTCAGCAGTAGATAAGCCCTCAAAATTTTACCTTTTTGGTGAACCAAGATACAAGACATGAGATAAGAAAGTGTGTCATACCTGAGGTTCTCTTTCTATCCACAAGAAAAGCTGCATAATCAACATCATCATATCCCACTAAGTTGAAATTACTACCTTATGGATACCATAAACAAAGGTCAGTGGTGCCTTTTAGGTATCTCAAGATCCTCTTGACAACAATCAAGTGAGACTCCTTTAGATTTTCTTCTAATCCAGCACAAAGTCCTACACTTAAAACAATGTCAGGTCTGCTAGCAATGAGATATAACAAAGAGCTAATCATTACCCTATATATATCTTGATCAACAGATGAACCAGGTTTATCCATATCCAATTTCGTGGATGTTGCAATGGGAGTGTCAATTTCTTTGGATGTTCCTTCCTGGTTTTGTTACTGAGGAATAGGTTCATGGACAGGTTCCCTCGAGGTTTGAGGATCGGTTCCTCTCTAGTCAGTTCCCCCTGTCACGTTGCCCTGGGTGGAAGGACATGTTCCTTCATGTGATGTTGCTTCAGGCTGGATTGTGGATTCATAATTTGAGTTTCTTGTCGGTCCAATCTCTTCATCTCTTGTTCCTTACCAACCCCAATGATCTCACCTTTCTTCCCATTTCAAAAGTATACATTACCTTCTTTAAGGTTCTCAAGTGAAAGGAACTGGTCCTTGCTTCTTGTCATGTGCTTTGAGCAGCCACTATCCATGTACCATATTTTGTTGCCCCCCTTCACTTGAACCTGCAAAAGGAAATCATGGGTTAGTCTTAGGAACCCAAACTAGTTTGGGTCCCTTTCTATAGGCAAAAGGATAAATCACATTCTTTTTAGCCCAACTTCGCAGCCTATTTTTCCCTAGAACAAAATTTTTGTTCTTCTGACTTGCCTTCTCTTTTGCAGTGCATTCACTTTTATAGTGACCAATACTACCATAGTGTAGAGTTCCCAAAGCCAAGTCCTCTTCTGTTTCTACTATGATGTTTCTGTAGCCATGAAAGTGCATAAGAGGACCTGTTCCATTTACAAGTTATGTCTAGATCATGCTTAACCTTAGTCAAGTCCTCCTTTAGGACTCTTATCTGCTCATCTCTTTTGTACAACTCATCTTTTATTTTTCATAGATTTTCTTCTAAAGTGAGATGTGTGTGATCAGCTTTCTTTTTACCTGTTCCTAATTTCAGTTTTAAATTTTCAGATCTAAGCTCTAATACAGTGGTGTCAAGTTCAAGAACCTTGTTCTTTAACTCAGCATTTTTTCTATCACTTTCACTAGCCCTAAGTTCCAGATTTTTGCACTTAGCTTTCAAAATCACACACTCCTTAGACATCTGTTCTTTTTCATTGTTTAGATCCTCAGATTCATCAATGAAATCTAGGAGTAACTCAGATAGCCTTTCTTTAGACAAAAAATTAATCTTGTCTTTGAGATGAATTATACTTACCTCAGATTCCTCATCGGGTTCTCCAATTGTCATAAGTGCTTGTTCATATCCATCTTCATCCTCTGAGTCCTCATCTGAGCTTTCTCCCCAGGCAGCAACCATAAACTTTGTTGATCCTTTGTTCTTCTTGAGTTGAACCTGTTACTTCTTCCTGTTCCTTCGTTCAGCTCTTTCCTTCTTCCATTCACTTTCCCATTGAGGGCAGTTTTTGATGTGGTGATCAGTCATCCCACACTTGTAACACCCCTCGTTGGTTTGTTTTTTAGGAACCCTTGGTTTTCTATAGCTTCCACTTCTTGAAGTCCTTTGTGATCATGGTCATTTCATCCTCCTTTAGATCAACACCTTCAGTGATTATGAGTGCCAGGCTCCTTTCCTTCTTGGGTGAATCCACATGGTTTTCCTTCTAAGTTCATAGGCAGCGAGATTTCCAATTAGCTCATCCAACTTAAGAGTGGCCATGTTCTTTGATTCCTGAATAGCAGTGATTTTGCTTTCCCAAGAGACTGGCAGAACCCTTGTCAAAATCTTCTCAACTTTTTCTTCTTCAAGAATAACCCTTCCAAGAGACTTAAGTTCATTTGTCAGTGTGGTGAACCTTGTATACATCTCCTGGATGGTTTCGCCTTCCTTCATGGTGAAATTTTCATATTGAGAATACAACAATTGTTCCTCTTGACCTCTTCACTTGAGGTGTTCCTTCATGAGCCACTTGCAGAGTATCCCAAATCTCCTTGGCAGTAGTACAACTTTGAATTCTGATGTACTCGTTTGGACCAAGTCCACACACAAGCCACTTCTTGGCCTTAGCATTCTTATCCCATTTTCTTAAGTCCTCAACAATGCAGTCAGCTCTTGTCTTTGGCACATCTACTCTTTCAGCAGTCTTCTTCATGGTGGCCAAGGGACCATCAGTAACTATGTCCCACAACTCATAGTCTTCACCAATTAAGTGATCCTTCATCCTGTTCTTCCACCAGGAGTAGTACTGGCCATTAAAGAGTGGTGGCCTAGCAGTTGATTGTACTTCCCAGTTCCCATGTGGTGCACTCATCTTGATCTTTTCCTAAGGTGTTAGCCTCTTCAAGGATAACCTTCTCTGATACCAATTGATGTTCTATACGTTAATACCACACAAGAGGGGGGGTGATTTTTGTGGTGTCCAATCTTCGCGTGCAATAGTTATAGAAGGACCAGATTCTTATGTGTGTTCCAACTCCTAAAGTTTGCGGAATAATAATTGCATAAATAAAAGAACACATCAATTTTACGTGGAAAACACCTGGCTCAAAAGGTGTAAAAACCACGACCTACTTTCTAGTAGGATTTTCCCAAACTCTTCACTAAGTCAATGAGCCAAACAACATTTACAAAATAAACTCTTTTGTAAACCTAAGGACTAACTCTAATCCCCTTGTGGCAAACTAACCTCAAACTAATTGCTACAAGCTCCAAGTTAACTCTAACTTGAATACTCAGTACCCATTACAATTGCTTCTAGATAAAGCTGAAAGATACAATTTGTAAACACCTACTACAAACAACTAGACTCAAAAGATAACAGATGGTACTAGTTCTTCGAGTTGGTTCAAGTATCTTTTGAGTCGCACGGGAATTCTCACATGAACTGCTTGCAAAATTGCTTTGGTAATTTTGCTCTCAATTCTTGTTT
>ML298815.1:0-22902 GCA_005239495.1 Nicotiana undulata
TGTCGACTCATGTATAGTTTGGTATGCCTTGTTGGCTAAATTTTGTTGTATAGTCTTTCATGGAAACGTTGTAGCTCGTACCTTTTATGTAGTTTCTTAGCAGTCATGTCATCCTATGTGATGTATGTTCATGATACATATCTACCATTATATTGATCTCGTTATTCCTTAAAGATAATAAGAAGGTTAGATAAAATGTACGTTGGTGCTCGGCAAGTATGGCCCGGGTGCTAGTCATGATCCTCCAGTTTGGGTCGTGACANTTATAGATGTTTATGGGTATGTCGGGGCCCTATTCCGGCTATGTTGCATTACTTATGCTCCTTTAGAGGCTCATAGACAGGTGTCGACTCATGTATAGTTTGGTATGCCTTGTTGGCTAAATTTTGTTGTATAGTCTTTCATGGAAACGTTGTAGCTCGTACCTTTTATGTAGTTTCTTAGCAGTCATGTCATCCTATGTGATGTATGTTCATGATACATATCTACCATTATATTGATCTCGTTATTCCTTAAAGATAATAAGAAGGTTAGATAAAATGTACGTTGGTGCTCGGCAAGTATGGCCCGGGTGCTAGTCATGATCCTCCAGTTTGGGTCGTGACAGTACTGTTGAACTCACAGGAAACAGCTGAGGGACCTGATCCCTTGACATTCTCACTGACGGAAGTACAAGTCAGCTCTACAGTGACAAAAAAGTGATTGCCTGCAACTGTACATGCTAGAGTGCAGTAACAATGCAACAGTCACTTCCCATTGGTTGAAAGGTGTACCAACTAGGCATGGGCATCCTTCTTGGGATGTCCTAGGGTTATATCTTTTTGAGACAACGAGATACTTACTTGAGAATTTAATAAGAACATTCTCTCAAGCATTGAAGTGTGGCTCTTACATTGAAGACTCAAGTGCGTCAAGAACAAGAAGACAACTCCACTAAGACGGACCAGTTTCACCATGTGTTGTTAGGTGTCCTTAGTTGAGTTGTAATCTTGTATTTTGCTTTTCATTGTATCCTACTTTCTTTCTTAGAAGCACGGTGTTAGGAATCTCAGAACCATAAACCTTTTGCGTTTGTGTTGTGACTAGTGTAGTCATAAGTCAAAAGTCTTTGTAACTAGAGAGTGACAAAGTGGCTTGTAATAGGGATTAAAAGTTTGAGTGTTAAAGTCTTTGTAAGAGTTCCATTGCAAAGTGGCTTGTAATAGTTAATATTACAAGTTAGTGCAGTTGAAATCCTATCAGAATAGGTCGTGGTTTTTGTCCCCTTGAGTTGGGATTTTTTCACGTAAAAATCTTGTGCCATTCTTACTTACTGTCTTTTTCGATATCTCTGAGGGAACTGGTAAAGGACCAGGTCTCTTTACTGTTTGGTGGACTCATAGAAACTATCAAAAATAATTTAAGCAATTACGTACCACTCTTCTTTTTATTGTCCCTAGGCTGATCGCACCTCCAATGTGCAAGGAGCCTCCCTTCTCAGATGCACGAGCTTTCTTTCCTTTTTCGCTCTTCTCTAAGAACTTTGCGGTAAGCCATTGCATTTGCAAATCATCCCATAAATTTTGAAGTAACCAGTCAGGCTTCTTGTTCTTCTTTCTAGCTTCAGAGAAAGTATGCGACAATCGCCTGCGAGCTTTGTGATGAAAATTCGCAGCCACTTCCGCGCTATAGCGGTGTTACCATACACACTTGATCTGTATTTCAAAAGTTAAATATTATATGAATATATCATAAATATAAATAATTAAACTGCTTAAAAGAACATTTATACCTTAAATTGATTGAAAATTTGCTCCTTCAGCGAGAATGGAAATTCACTCCAAGTCGCATAAGGGCCATCATAAAGTTTTCTGATGGCTTTGGTGATTATCCTCGTAGTCTTATTACTCGGTATGAACCTGCAATTTAACAATAAAAACACATTAATATCTTAGTAAAAACTTTACAAAATAATAAATGCAAAAATAACAAATAACTCTTACTCATCACTCTCAGGGACTATGATGATCCTGCCATATTGATAATAATGCACCTCCTCCTCATCATCATCATCACCGTCCGAAGCATGTATATCAGAGGCATGTGTGGAAGGTGTAGGAGGGTCAGAGCTACTACCTCGCAGGCGAAGGCCTGAAATAGATGGAGTCGCTGATGAAGATGGTTGCGATCCCTGTGACTGCGACATAGCTGGATGGGCCCCAAGTGGCTGTGATACTGATGGCGGTGACCCGAGTGGCTGTGACATGGATGGATGTGATCCATGTGGCTGTGGCATGGATGGATGTGATCCATGCGATGCAGATGGCTGCAATCCACGTGGTCGTGAGGTAGATGGATTGTATGCCAGACGTATAGTCCTATGGCCCTGTGATGAAAGACCTGGTGTCTGCATGAAGGTGTAGGGCTCGTGATGCTGTGGGAGCTCAGTATAGACGTGGGGTGGAGGATAAGACATAGGCATCTCTGAAGAGGGTGAAAAAGATGGAGTATTATTTTCTACCCTTCTCTTTCCCTTCCTAGCCTTTTCTCGACCCCGTGAACGAGTAGGGTCATTGTTACCTTGACCCTTGCCTGTCATCTGCATAATACAATACATATTTAGATTGAAACATATAAGAAACTTCCAAAGGGTCGGGTTCTTTTAGGGATTGATAGACTTGTGAAGTTCCTAATTAGTATACATAATTTATCATCAAATAAATCTGTTTGTAAATTGATTCAGCGACTTATAACTTACTCAGATGCATCGTTGAATATTAAAAATAAAACGTCTGACCTATATATATATATATATATATATATATATATATATATATATATATATGTATATATATAAAACGCTTTGTTGTACTACTTTAACTATATATATAGTATGTTAGAGTATATGTTACTGTATTCATCCCTTGTATTACAAAAGTGTTAATGGATTACATTTATATTATTTAGATAGTAAATATAAAAGTGATTTTTAATTTTGACCAATGTTGACCTAATAACCGACCAACTTTGGTCGATTATTTTCCAGAAATTTAAACTATAGCGACCAACGTTGGTCACTAAATGCATCCCCTGTATTAACCGACCAACTTTGATTAATTTTAAATAAAATTTATTTATATTTTATTCATATTTTAAATAATAATATTACTATTAAAATTTTATAGCTGGGTCCCACATTACCGACCAAAGTTGGTCGGTACTGTGAAAGTTTCTTTGACCAAACAAGTCTGACCAGCTCGGTCAACTTGTTGACCACTTTACCGACCAAATACCGACTAACTTTGGTCGGTAAGTTATTTAAAATAAATATGAAATATTTTTCTCCTCTTTTCCGACCAACTTTGATCGGTAAATACCAGACTTCTAGTAGTGTAATACCTTTTTTCATATGCAACAAACGCAATGGAAGAATGTTTTACACAAAAATTAATTTTTATCACTTGATGTTTCTCTCTTTTTATTCATTCTTAATGTAGGTACAACTAGAGACTTAACTAACATTTGGACATAGATTTGATTGAATTTTGGAATTTTTTTTTTAAAATTGTGTTGAAAATTAATTTTTGAAATTTGAAGTTATGTGTTTGGACATGAATTTTTTTTGAAGAAAAGTAAAAGTTTTGTGAGTGGAAGAAAAAATTTCACCAAAAATTATCCTAAACTAGTTTTTGGGAACTTAAAAGAAATTGATATTTTTTCTTTCTAAAACATGATCATATTTCATAAACAAACTATGTTTCGAACTGTCTTTAAAAAATGAAGCCAAAATATATGGCCAAACGGGAGCTTAATCTAAGTTAACAGATTGTGCTCTTCTAAGATAATGATTTCTCACTTGGTGTTCGATACTTGTATTGAATTCTAGTTAATTCAAATTCTTTCCCGACAATGCCCATTAAAAAAAAAGCACTTTCTGCCAGGATTATGTTCATACTTAGGCCTTGAACGCGAGAACTATCCTTCCCTCCTTGATGGTCAGATTATAAGGTTTACTAAGAAATATGAATGCCAATCTTTTACAAGTTATGTGGTACCTTTCTGAAGAGTCATGATTGAAACTACTCATATCTTCCAAAAAAAAAAAAAAAAAAAAATAATACCGTGCACAAAGTATCTTGCATAGGATTTTGGGAAGAGTCGCATCCAAAGGGTGTGATATTCAACGTATCTTAATGTAAACATTAGTAACTACTTCCAGAACTCAAACCCGTGACTTACAAGTCACACAAGGACAACTTTACCTTTGCTCCAAGGCTCTTCTTCAATTTTCTCAGTAAACGTATAATAATTTGATTTATTTCATTCTATTAATTTGTTGATTTTCATGACCATGTAACTTCGTTATTACTTGTTAAATATATATATATATATATATATATATATATATATATTCTATGATGAAAAAAACGCTAGTTTCTCTGCTGTTTATTAATTAATTCTAGCACCACCCACTCAATTCAGAATGTCCCAAAAATGTACAGCTAGCACCAAATATAATTAAATAATTTAAAATCTACTAATTAAAAGTAAAACTACTCGTGGAGTCTTCCCTTACGTAAGAAGGTGAAATTCTTTGTTAAAATTGTAGAATGAATGGGGCATACATGATGTGCGCATTGATATAGGGTCGTTTGGTACGTGAACTACACTATCCCGAAATTATCATTTTTGGATTAACTTATCCTATTTGGAAGATGAAATAATATAGTCACAGGTTTAATGGGACAAGGTCAGTTAAGATGAGATATATCCGGTATTAAGAATGGGATTAAATTTATATTATATTTAATTAACGGTCGTTAACCAAACATGATATAAATTTATCTCACACGTTATCCCACCTTATCTCGCATACAAATATTAGTATATAACAACTGTTACAATGATAAAAGCTCGAGTTGGAGAAGTAGGAATTTTTATTTGATATTTCCTTAAAACTATCCTTTATAACCTCTTTTTGTTGACGTAAGCATCTGCACATTCTCGAAAGGTATAATTTATATACGTTCAATGTTTACACCAAAACATAATTTAATTTAGTATAAATATCGGATACGGATAAGTTTGAATTACCATATGTCATATAGGGACGGATACGAGTTAACTAAAACTCAATAATTTTTGCTTATACCTTATATATATTAAAAACTTTATTAAATATTTATAAACATGAAATTATAAATTTAATTATTATGATATATTAATTTGAAATCAATTATAAAAATTCTTAAGCTTTAAATCATGACCCGCTTCTGCTTTTATATACTTGTTTTCTGAATGGCCTCGTTCACGTGATTTCCTTTTGGCCCTTTTTCTACTTGGTGGTAGGCATACTTTGGTTTTGGTGTGGTAGCCACTTTAATGCGAATTACATGCAAGTGCGTTGCAAGTACAATGACAATGACTAAATAAATTAAAATACAGCTTTACGAAAAAAAGAAAAATCCAAGCTCACTCGTATTTTAAAGGAGAGTATCTCAAAATGTTGGTAATGTATAATACCTCTCCCTAGAAGTAGAGCCAGAATTTTAATTTTATCAATTTTGAATTTGTAACGATCTGGTCGGTCGTTACGTAGAGCATGCATTATTTTCTCTGTTTCTACCTTGTTGTAGCTTGGTTAGACTGTTCATGAGGTGTTAGAGTTGGTTGGTTCGGGTTCGGAGTGGTTATAGAGGGAATTGAGACACTTAGTCTCTAAAAATAGCCTTAGAGTTGGGAAAGGTCAACAGGGAGTTGACTTATTTGGAAACGACCTCGGAGTGCGGATTTTATGGTTCGGATAGCTTCGTTAGGCGATTTGGGACTTAGGAGTGTGTCCGGAATATTTTTGTGATGTTCGGCGTAGAATTAGGCTTGAATGGGCGAAAGTTAGTTTATGGCGATTTCCGGTCGGTAGTAAAAAATAGGTTATCGGGGTCAGAATGGAATTCCGACAGTTGGAACAGGTTTGTGCTGTCATTTTGGATATGTCTTCAAAATTTCAGGTCAATCGGAGTTGTCTTGGGTAGTTTCGGCATCGTTGGTAGAATTTAGAAATTTCAATGTTCATAGGCTTGAATTCGATGAGTTTTTGGAGTTTTGATGTTGTTTTTGGTGTTTCGAATGCTCGACTAAGTTTGAATGATCATTTAGGATGTATTTCTATATTTGGTTGAGGTCTGAGGGCCTCAGGTGGTTAACGGACCAAGTTTGGAAGTTGCAGAATTTTCTGGTGTTTTTCATCTGGTTTCCTTCTACGTGATCGCGGGAGGAGGCTTGCGATTGCGTAGGCCTAGCTGGGGAAGGGCAGAATCTTGTGAATCCCAATCGTGTGAAGGGGATTGCGATTGCGTGGGGTACAGAAGTTGTCCAGTGTGATCGCGTGGGGAAGCTCGCGATCGCGTAGAGTAAATGAGGCGCGTGAGGGAGGCGGCTATTGTGCATCGCGATCGCGTGGGAACGATTGCGATCGCATGAGTTTGGGCCTAGTAGAATCGCGATCGCGTGGTTAATATTGCGATCGCGTAGGGTTAAATTAGTGGGCAGTTGTTTTGTTCTTCGCAATCGCGTGCCTATTGCCGTGATCGCAGTGAGTAATGCCTGGGCAGAAAATTTTAAGTTCAAAAACGAGGGTTTTTAGCCATTTTTCAAAACTCCATTAGAGAGCTCGGGAGAAGGGAGATTTTGGAGAGATTTTCAGTGGGAGTCTTGTGGTAAGTGTTCCTTAATCACTTTTGGTCTAATTTCACGAACTAGTATTGATTATTACCATGTAATTTGTGAAATCAAAGTGGAAATTGGGGAAAAATGGGAAGAAAAGTTGGAAAATTCTTATGATGCTTTGAAGGGGTATTTGGGGTCGGATTTTGGTAAATTTGATATGGGTAGACTCGGGTGAAGATAAGGATTTCACTTTTGTAAATTTTTTCGGATTCCGAGACGTGGGCCTGGGGGGTCGGGATTAACCAATTTTGGGATTTTTGAGTATTTTTGATAAATTTCGATTGGGATTCATTCCTTAGCATATTATAATGATTTACATCTGATTGTTGGTAGATTTGGAGCGCTCGGAGGCCGAATTTAGAGGCAAGGGCACTGCGGAGTAGTGTTTTAGCCGGTTTTGAGGTAAGTAATGTCTTCAACCTTGGAACTGAGGGTTCGAAACCCCAAGTTATCTGATATTTGATATTAATTAAGGTGACGCACTTGCCAAGTGACGGGCATGTGGGCGTACACCGAATAATTGTGGCCTGGCTCACACCATGGCACTGCCTGAGGGTTACTTAAAGTTGATACTTGTACTGTGAAGGTTGCAATTACCTTGAACATATTAGAAATCATGTAAGTATAAATGTTAAGGCTTCACGCCGATACGTTCAGACCGGAATGGTCGATTGTTGTTGTCTCTATGTATAGTTATTCACTATTCTGCAATCAGTCCTGTTATAGCATATCATTTGATGCCTCATTCTCAAAATTGTTAGATTATTTTCATATTATCATTGTTTGGGCTGATTTTTATATAATTGAGGGTATTGTGAGCGAGATTGGAAAGTATATACTGAGTGAGGCCTAGAGCCTAGTTTTGAGACAGTTATAATGGTCGGACTGCACACCGCATCGACTCTTGAATCATGATTTCGTTGGCTTGATATAGCGCTTGGGCTTATAGGATCCCCTCCGGAGTCTTTACACCCCCAGTGAACGCACAGATATTTAGGGATGGATCTTCCCTGGACATGGATCTTGTCCTAGTGATATGTTCCGTAGATGGATCTTCTCCATGGGGTTTATGTTCCGTAGATGGATCTTCTCCGTGGGGATGGATTGGCCTTTTTCCTCAATACTGAGTGACTATATCACTGTGTTTATCTATATTCCGGGATGGACCTTCCCTGGGCTTGATGGCCAATTCTAGTACTGAGTGGACTTCTTTATGAGAGTTTGGGTATTGTGTACATGTCATTCCTAACTTTACATGAACTTATGCAAAGTTACAGACATAACTTGGTGCATTTTGCTTACTGTCTAATGTGTTACGGTCATGTTCAAATTATATGTTGTTGTTCATAATTATCGGAGGTTTAGTCTGTCACTACCTCTCAGCCCATAGGTTGTTTTTGTTACTTACTGAGTTGGTGTACTCACGTTTTACCCTACAGCTTGTGTGCAGATCCAGGTACACCGGGACTCAGCTCGGGTTAGTGAGTAGCAGCAGTTTCATCAGAGTTGACGAGGCAGCAGCTGGCGACCGTGATCTCGTCATTCTCTTCCCTTTCTACTTGTCGTATTTATTTTAGACTCTGATAGTCATTTTCCCTTTTACTACATCTATGTATTAGCATCTCATGACTGTGTGACACCGGATCCGGGAGTTGTAGATTTTGGGTTTTTGGTTTCGTAAGTTTCTTTTAAATACAGATATTTATTATATTTAACTTCAGGCAGTTGAAAAATGGTATTTTACTTAATAAACAGTTCAGGATTAGTTACAATAGGTGGCTGGCCTGGTTTCACGACAGGCGCTATCACGACTCCGAAATTGGGTCGTGACAGAATTTTAGAACGACAACTTTAATATTTGTACATATTTAATAATTTTTTAATATAAGAACGTTATTGAGTGATAGTAGCCTATATAATGCAACGTAGACTCTATTTATACTCTAAATTAACCATACTTTAGTGATGTTTAAATGACAAAAGATAACAAAATGCTCTAATTGAGAATTTTATGCTTTGCAAGAGCCACTCCGAGTTAGGAGGAAGATAAAGAGCGTTTTGGAGTCAATTATGTACATACAAGGCCAATCAATGATCGCCCAGATGAAAAAGAGCAAGAAAAAGTACAGAAAACTATAAAAGCCAGGCCTGCGCAACCGCGTACCTGAGCGCGCTGGAACGCGGTCCAAAATAGAAAGGGAGTGCATGACCGCGGACGGGGTTTTAGCAGCGAAGAAGTGTAAGGTCAAAAGTGTAAATTTCTGGGCAATTAACCTAAACCTATAAAATCCCACAACTCGCCCAAAAGTCAGTTTAGGCTTGGTTTAGACATAATTGGAGGAAAGAACAAGGGAGAGAAGATCAAGAAATTCTTTAGAGTTTCTTTCTTCTTCTTTCTACTTATCATTGTGAATCATGAATCATATTATTGATATATTTTGCGTTAGTATGAGTAGCTAAACATTTAATCTAGGGTTTTGATGGAACCTATTGACGGATGAATTTCTTGTTATGTTAATATAGATTTGCCAAAGTTTTATCTCTTTTGTTCAACTACATGCTTATTGCTGCTAATTGAAGGGTCCTCAATTAGTTGTGCCTATTTAATGTGCATTACTCGGGAGAGAGTGCATATTTAGGTCGTTGTTGAACAACATCACTCATAACATATATGAGAGATCAATATGAAGGGTTTAATGGTGGGATTAGGGATAACGAAACCTTGGGTGCGATCTAAGTGAGTTATAATTAAAGCTAGCTAGCGTAATTCGGGAGAATATGTCTAGTATATTGTTGTAATTACTCAGAAGAGATTTACGACAATCAGAGTGCTCATGATCGATAGAGAAGACTTAGGCAGATTTATAACAAACATAGCGGAAAGGATTCTAACAATAGGGAAAATCATAACCTTAGATCATTCCAATTATTGTTTACAACCCGATCTTAGTTAGTTCTAATTTACTGCAGTCTCATTAAGTAATAATTAGCTAGAAAATAACCAATCTGTTATCTAAATATCTTTGTAAGTTGATTGCGCGTAATTGTGCGGGTCTGATAGCGGTAATTGATAGGTTAATTCCTTATGGGGTTCGACTCCGGACTTAATAACCGGAATATATTTGCAGCGACCGCTTTGTCCTTTTTATAAGGCATAGTTGGGCGTGATAGAATTTTGGCACCGTTGCTAGGGAATTAAGGTGTTATCAATTACAGTTAAAAGAAGTGCAAAAATACTTAGTGTAGTCAATTTTCTTTACTTACAACTATATACATTGAAATTCTAACGTTTGTAATCTTGGCTGTTACAGTTGCATGCCTAGAAACTCCTCAAGAACTGGTGAAGTGTTTGAAGCATTATCAGATCCTGAGAAAGTTTTCAAGGCAACAAATCGTGCAAACGGGAAAAGCAAACAACAACAAAACTTGACTGAACAACTTGAACCAGACATGGAAGACCAAGTAAACAACGGGGATAATGGGGATAACGTGAATGACCCAAATGAGCAGGTGGTGGTCCCTCAACTAGGTGAACCCCAATATGAACAAAGTGGTGAAAAAGTAAGTTATTAAGTGGTTAGATGCGGGAATCATATTCCCCATCTCTGACAGCAACTGGGTTAGTCCAGTTCAATGTGTACCAAAGAAGGGTGGACCGACAGTGGTAAAAAATGTTAAGAATGAATTGATCTCTACACAAACCGTCACAGGTTGGCGAATCTGTATGGATTACAGGAAGTTGAACTTGGCTACTCGAAAAGACCACTTCCCACTTCCATTCGTTGATCAAATGTTAGATAGACTGGCAGGGAGGTCCCATTTCTTTTCTAGATGGGTACTCAAGGTACAATCAGATCTCTATTGCACCAGAGGAGAAAGAGAAGACCTCGTTCACCTGCCTCTATGGGATTTATGCTTTTTGGAGAATGCCGTATGGCCTATGCAACGCACCTGCCACATTCCAAAGGTGCATGATGGCCATCTTCACGGACACGGTAGAGGAAATAATGGAGGTGTTCATGGATGATTTCTCAATGGTTGGGAATTCATTCGATGAGTGCCTTAAGAACTTGAGGAGAGTGTTGAAGATGTGTATAGAGACTAATCTGGTGCTAAATTGGGAGAAGTGCCATTTCCTGGTACAAGAAGGTATAGTATTGGGACACTTGGTATCAAGTAAGGGAATTTAGGTGGATCGCGCAAAGGTTGACGTGATAGAAAAACTTCCACCACCCACATCCGTAAAAATAATCAGAAGTTTCCTTGGGCATGCCGAATTCTATAGCAGATTTATAAAAGACTTTTCCAAAATTGCTAGCCCCTTGTGTAAATTGCTTGAAAAATATCACCCTTTTGCGTTTTTTGATGACTTCAGGGTAGCATTTGAGGAATTGAAGAAGAGATTGGTCACAACACCTATCATTGTTGCCCCCGACTGGGAGAAACCCTTTGAGCTAATGTGTGATGCAAGTGACTATGCGGTGGGAGCAGTGCTTGGGCAGCATAAAGATAAAATCATGCACCCAATATACTACGCAAGTAGAAAGTTGAGTGGAGCCCAGCTGAACTACACTGTGACTGAGAAGGAGATGCTGGCAGTAGTGTTCGCGTTTGACAAGTTCAGATCGTACATGATAGTCTCAAGGTAATTGTCTATACCGATCATGCTGCTCTCAGGTACTTGATCGGGAAGAAAGAGTCAAAACCGCGTCTGATTTGTTGGGTGTTATTGCTACAAGAGTTCGACTTGGAAATTCGTGGCCGAAAGGGAACGAAAAATCAAGTAGCTGATCACTTGTCGAGACTGGAAGGAGCTAAAAAAGAAGTTGAGGTAGAAGAGATTCTTGAAACCTTTCCAGATGAGCAGCTACTAGCTACGAGTCTTGAGGAAGTGCCATGGTATGTAGACATTGCAAACTACCTGGCGAGCGGTATAGTTCTTTATGACCTTTCCTCTGTGCAAAAGAAAAAGTTCTTCCGTGATTGCCGCATGTATTATTGGGATGAACCTTATCTGTTTAGCATTTGTGTTGACAATATGATCCAGAGGTGTATCTCCGAGATATATCAGTCTTCTATTTTGCAGGCATGTCACGCATCAGCATATGGTGGACATTTCCGAGGAGTCAAGACAGTCGCGAAAGTTCTGGAAGCAGGCTTCTACTGGCCAACAGTGTTTTATAGATGCACATTTATGGGTAAAGGGCTTTGATGAATGCCAACGAACTGGGAATATTTTCCCTCGCCGTGAGATGTCCATGAACCCAATTCAGGAGGTCGAAGTGTTCGATGTATGGGGAATCGACTTCATAGGGCCCTTTGCCAGTTCATATGGCAACAAGTACATACTTGTCGCTGTAGACTACGTGTCCAAATGGGTGGAAGCTGCAGTACTCCACACCAATGATGCAAAGATGGTTATTGGGTTTCTGAAAAAGAACATATTCACCCGGTTTGGCACCCCAAGGGCCATAATCAGTGACAAAGGCATTCATTTCTGTAACCAAGCCTTCGAGAAGTTGCTAGAGAAGTATGATGTACGCCACAAGGTGGCCACTCTATATCATCCGCAGACAAGTGGGCAAGTGGAAGTGTCAAACAGAAAAATAAAGAGTGTGTTAACTAAGACCTTGAATGCCACAAGAACGGACTGGGTGAGAAAGTTAGATGACGCACTCTGGGCTTATAGAACCGCTTTCAAAACACCAATCGGCATGTCACCGTACACGTTGGTGTTTGGGAAGGCATGTCACTTGCCGGTGGAGTTGGAGCATAGAGCTTGGTGGGCACTGAAACAGTTGAATCTCGACATGGATGCTGCGGGAACAAGTAGAGTCACGGAATTGCATGAACTTGATGAGTTCCCCTATCTTGCTTTTGAGAGCACAAGATTGTACAAAGAGAGAATGAAGATGTTACATGATAAGAACATTATTGAGCAAAATTTTAAACCCGGAGATATGGTATTGCTTTACAACTCAAGACTAAGGCTAATTTCGGGTAAACTAAAGTCATGATGGTCATGGCCATTTCGTGTGGTTGAAGTGCACTCCTCAGGTGCTGTAGAGATTGCCGCAGAGAAAGACTCTCGCGCATTTAGTGTTAATGGGAACATATTGAAACATTATGTGGGCATGGATAAAGCAAAGGAAGTGTAAGTGACCCATTTGACCGAGCCTCAGAGGTCGAGCCAACCTTAAATGCGCTTCTCTGCATCGTGCCGCGATGTTAAATCAGGCGCTGCTGGGAGGCAACCCATTGATTTGTTGTAATCGTCGTGCCGCGATGTTAAATCAAGCGCTTCTTGGGAGGCAACCCATGATCTTATTTTGTATTTATTTTGTTTTCTTGTTGTATTTGATGTGAACGATACTAACCAGGCTATTAGTGTGTAGGGAATGATTTGTGCACATCGGGAGGAGTCGGGGTCAAAATCTAACCCCGGAGAGGTACAAATTGCAGAAAACATAAAAAAAAAATCGGAACACCGAACCGCGACCGCGGTGGTTAGGAGAGTTTTTGTCCCAGGTCCGCGACCGTGGCTCGGCGCGGAGATTGCATAGGGTTCTGCTTTGGTTACCGCGACCGCAGTCCCAACCGGGGACTGGAGCTGGACGCGGTCGGGGCGAGACATCAGGTAAGTTATTATTATTATTTTTTATTTTCTTTTCTTTTCTAAACCCCACTTAACCTAAAACACCCGCCCACCCCTCCCACTTTCCCCTTTCCCTTTCCCCCTCTCCTAATCTAATTCTCCCTCTCCCCCTCAAAAATCTCCAAACTCACGCCCCCTTCCCCATCTTCCTCCTCTCATCAAAATCTCTCATTCTTCCTATCTCTCCATTAACAAGCTCCCACCTTCATCGTTCAAGAATATCAAGTAAGTACATGATTTATCTCTTCCTTTTTAATTTTTTTTCCTTTTCTCTTTTGTAGTTTATTTTCAGATTTTTGTAGATATTTTAGAGTAATTGTTTCTTCTTTTTAGTTGCTAGTGTATAGAATGGGGAGGTAAAATCATGAATTTCTTGTTTTATAGGTAGATTGTGGTATAGATAGGCGTGTGAGGCCATTGTAGTTGCTTTGGGGAGGATTTGTAACTCCATGGGGTTATTTGTGCTAATTGGTAGCCATATGCACATTAGGTGTTTATTGAATTGCCCCAATGAGCTTTTAAATATTATTGTGACCATGGAGCGGGTGAAGTCTGAGTAACCGCCCTGGGTTCACATAATTCTCACCCTTACTAATAGTGGCACTTGTTTTGTCAGGTATCATGAATCCCTCCAGGAAGAGACGTGCCACAAGATCCTCAGCCAGTGGACTGAGAGGTTCTTCTAGAGTCGGTTTGTGTCCAGAAAAGCTCAGGAGAGGTTTAGTGAGAAGGCGTCAAAGAAGCCTGTGGTTAAAAGGGCCATTGACAGGGCGACTCTCCAAGTGGAAAGCCCAAACATGTACCGCGAATTGTTGCGGCGTATGCTCGAAATCTTTTTTGAGGAGCCGGAGGATGGCAGTATGATGCCGGTTCGAGAATTTTATGACAATTGCTCGGAGCATGAGAATCGGGTTGTCACAGTGCGCCAAACCAGGGTGGATGCTTCACTCGAGGCCATCAGACGAGTGTATAGGTTGTCAGCCTTTGACGAGGCTGAAGATTTTTACTAGACATACCAGAAAAAGCCTGTCACTTGGAACTATTCATCCAAACCATTTGTGTGCCAGGAAAGGACTTAGTATGGGTTACACCTAGGAGCGTCCTGAAGTCACCATCCCACACTTGGGAGGCAAAGTATTGGCTGACCGTAATCAACAGTCGTCTGCTTCCGTCGAGCAAAACCACTGATGTAAATGGGTCTAAGGCAGCAGCGATATGGTATTTTGTGAATATCCATGATTTCGATGTGGCCCGACTTATCCGGGACGAAATGTTCATCCATCAAGGAAAAAAAGGGACAATGAAATAACTTCGTCCAAAAAATACAAATCCCACCCTTGAAATTCGGGAAATGGTTGGACTATAGCTATTATTTGTTCACATATACTATCAAAAAGATCGTCGAATGGGACTTTCAAATTCAGAGAAACTTTGGAATTAACAAAAATGGGCAATCCTGAGCCAAATCCTGTTTTTCGAAAACAAACAAAGGTTCAGAAAAAAAAGGATAGGTGCAGAGACTCAATGGAAGCTATTCTAACAAATGGAGTTAAATGCGTTGGTAGAGGAATCTTTACATCGAAACTTCAGAAAGAAAAAGAATGAAGTGAAGGATAAACGTATATACATACGTATTGAATACTATATCAAATGATTAATGATGACCCGAATCCGTATTTTTTCTATAAAAAATGGAAGAGTTGGTGTNAGGCGCCTTTTTTCTCTTCTCTGAAGTCTACAACATACAAGTGGGAGAGGCAGGATTCGAAACTACGTAGAAAAACTTCAACAGATTTACAGTCTACCGCTTTTGACCACTCGGCCACTCTCCCCTTCCCGGGCCGAGTCCACCCTCAATGGGTTCTAATTCTAAGAAGGGGGGTGGCGCCCTAATTCAATCAAAAAGAGTGGATCAAGGCAGTGGATTGTGAATCCACCATGCGCGGGTTCAATTCCCATCGTTCACCCATAATTCATAAATATTAGATAAATGATTGGCTACAAAGGGATTTTTTAGTGAACGTGTCACAAGCTTACTCCTTTTTTTTGGTGAAGTTTTTGTAAAAAACGAAGAATTTAGTTCGATTTTCTCTCCTATTTACTACGGCGACGAACCCAACCCAGCAGGTCAGGGGCAGGCCGACCATAGGTTCGAATCCTGCCAGCTTTCTTGGGGATCATCCTGTGGTTACCGGATGATGGGAATAACAAAGCAGAAATTTGGAAATGAGCACGAAATGTCAATATATGAATTGTTTCATTATTCATTATTTACGGGTCTTTTCGTAATGACCTACTTAACTCAGTGGTTAGAGTACTGCTTTCATACGGCGGGAGTCATTGGTTCAAATCCAATAGTAGGTAAAACTTATTAGATACCAGAGTCAATGGTATCTAATAAGGTTTACGACCCACCCTTAGTGATATTGATTTTTTGATTTTGTATCTTTTCTATTTCATTTTTGAATTTGAATTTTTGCATCAGAATTGGATTCTGTTTGATTGTATTTGATTGTATTCACCCGACAGAATCTAAATAGGATTAGAAAGAGAACTTCTTTTTTTTATTCGAACGTACCAACTAGTTATGAAATCNGAGTGTTCACTTCTTTTTCGCCAGGTTTCATTCGATTTGTTGTGGATTGAATGATGGAAAAACCTCATCCGCTCAATCGAGAAGAAGTATGGATTCTAGTTTCCTTATCTGGTCACCAGACTGTGTAGAGCGGCAAGAGTTCCTGCGAACCCCAACATGGAGAGGATGGTGCCAAAGGAGGTCGCGTTCAGGGAAAGCAAAGTAACCGTCGGGAAGGACCCGGTGGCACCTGGAGCTGCTCATGATGACGCCTCGGATGAGTCAGACGATGATGATGATTGTCAGGAGGAGGCAATGCATGCCTCACCCCCATAGGTGCAGATTTCTGATGAGGAAGACCCGTCTCAGGCCCGCCAGAGTACCCGTCTGACAGCTCTGGAGCACGAAATGGATGGGCTGCGCACTTTGGTCACTAACCTGGGTACTAGAGTTTATGCTCCGGCTACTTAAAGTGCAAAGACTGAAAAGAAGATTATGGGTTGGCTGAGGGCGCTAGGACGAGCTTGTCACCTCGATCCTGGCACTGTCTCCGACCAGAACTGAGTACCAGGGAAATCCCCTTACCTTACTCTGCTTTAATTTATTTGACATGGGGACATGCCAATTTTTTAAGTGTGGGGTGGGGAATGATGTGTATGTTGTTATTGTATATGTATATATTTGATTTGGTAGTTTCGTTGTTAAGTTAACTTCGACTTGGCCCGACGATGGACACCACTCGACGGGTTTCTTGAGGGACCGAAGTCAAACAAAAAAAAAGATTTTGGTTTTGTAGTAGTGTATCAACTTCCTCTTGATTTTTCTTTAAACCACGGTTCTTTTCCAAGGGTTTTATTTGAACCGTGTGTAGTTAGGTTTTTTCTCATTTTTAGTTAAAGAACTTATGGGTGAGGGGCAAAATTGAAATAGAATCCCTTAACTTCATGGTGCCTTGAATATAGACTACTTTAGTGTGACACTTAGGCTCATTGGTTGACTCTTGCGAGAAAGCCTTAAAATGTGTGTTCTTGATTCGGCTTAAGTACCCTGAGCGGAGTGTCTGATGATCCAAACTGGATTGAGTCATGTGCCATGTGTGTGTGAGACTTTGTGTATTCTGTGTTAACATTTAACGCCTATAAGTTACCCTGTGTGTTACCAAAGCGAAATGGTAGTCTTATTTGGCTTAGAAAGTGATATAGGCATTTCTTTGTTGAACCATATCTATACATGTTCAACCCACCTAATTTCTATATTCCATAGTTAACCCATTTGAGCATGTAATCCCGTTTCTTTGACAGCCACATTACAAGCCTTACCCAATTTTTGAATGGTCTAGCTATTTGAACCCTATCACCTCTTATAAGCACTTGGATTGTGATGAAATATGTAAAAGTTAAAGGGTGGGGTGGTTGGTTTGGCTTTTGAGTGGAACTAATAAAATAAGGATAAAGGTGCACTATGTTGAAAAGTAATACTAAAAGCCACCAGAATTGATAAAAAGGAAGGAAAAAAAAGAAAATAGAATAAGTCTTTGATGGTGGTGGCTTTTGATACAATTGTGCTTAAAGAAATATGGGGTATGACATATTGATGTAAATGTGGAATTGTGGTTTGACATAAGTATGAGCTTGAATGGTGAAATATATGTATTAAAGTGCTTAGGGAGGTGTAGTCACTACTATATCCAAATGTATCCTACCCGACCCGCGACCTATATTACATCCAAATAAAGTCCTAATTGATCCTAGACTAAATGAGCTCGATTAGTAGAGTAGTACTCTACGGGAAAGCATATGGTGCGTTTTCTGTGGCACAAGAATGTTCTTTCTGAGGGTGAACGAATTGAAGTCCTCAGTGTGTGCGAATTGTATTGATTATGAAATAAGTCTCTTTTGTGGTGAGCAGACACTTGATTCATGAAAGGGAGGTAAGTCTGGACCTCTGACTTAAAGTAAGTGAGTCGGTTAGGGACATTGCGCGGCTAGAGAGAGAGAGTCCAGTACTCTTGAGGTGTGGATGTTACGCTAAGGTAGTTGACCATTGTGAAATATTCTTGGTATGATGAGTAGGGAAGTTTCCTAGTAAAGTTAGGCCTGTAGAGTGTGGTTTTGTCGCTCGAGGACAAGCAACGGTTTAAGTGTGGGGTGTTGATAGTAGCCTATATTATACAACATAGACGTTATGTATACTCTAAATTAACCATACTTTATTGATGTTTAAATGATAAAATATAACAAAATGCTCAAATTAAATTTTTTATGTTTTGCAAGAGCCACTCCGAGGTAGGAGGAAGATAAAGAGCGTTTTGGAGTCAATTATGTACATACAAGGTCAATCAATGATTACCTGGATGAAAAAGATCAAGAAAAAGCAAAGAAAACTGTAAAATCCAGGTCCATGACCGCGGACCTGGGCGCGCTGGAACATGGTCCAAAACAGAAAGGGAGTGCACGATCGCGGTCGAGTCCGCGACCGCGGGTGGAGTTTTAGCAGCGAAGAAGTGTAGGGGCTAAAGTGTAAATTTTTGGGCAATTAACCTAAACCTATAAAAACCCAAAACTCGCCCAAAAGTCAGTTTAGGCTTGTTTTAGACATAATTGGAGGCAAGAGAAAGGAAGATAAGATCAAGCAATTCTTAAGAGTTTCTTTCTTCTTCTTTCTACTTGTCATTGTGAATCATGAATCATATTATTGCAATATTTTGCATTAGCATGAGTAGATAAATATTTAATCTAGGGTTTTGATGGAACATATTGAAAGATGAATTTTTTGTTATATTAATATAGATTTGCCAAAGTTTTATCTCTATTTGTTCAACTATATGATTTTTGCTGTTAATCAAAGGGCCCTCAATTAGCTGTGCTTATTTAGTGTGCATTACTCGGAAGAGAGTGCATATTTAGGTCATTGGTGAACAACATCACTCCTAACGTATATGAGGGATCAATACGAAGGGTTTAAAGGTGGGATTAGGGATAACGAAACCTTGGGTGCGATCTGAGTGAGCTATAATTAAAGCTAACTAGCGTAATTCGGGAGAATATGTCTAGTATATTGTTGTAATTACTCGGGAGAGATTTACGACAGTCAGAGTGCTCATGATCTATAGAGAAGACTTAGAAAAATTTATAACAAACATAGCAGAAAGGATTCCAACAATAGGGGAAATCATAACCTTAGATCATTCCAATTATTGTTTACAACCCGTTCTTAGTTGGTTCTTATTTACTGCAGTCTCATTAAGTTATAGTTAGTTAGAAAACAACCAATGTGTTATCTAAATATCTTGGGAAGTTGATTATGCGAAATTGTGCGGGTCTGATAGCTTTAATTGATAGGTTAATTCCTTGTGAGATTCGACTCCATAATTAATAACCCGAATATATTTGCAACGACCGTTTTGTCCTTTTATCAGGCATAGTTGGGCGTTACCATTGAGCAATAGCACCAAAGTCGTAGCTCGACTTGTACCTCCACCCCTACCTCTCACATTAAATATTTTCATGATCCAAATTAACTAGTAGCCATGGCCGACATTTGACTAGCTTACCTCATCAGGTGAATCGCTACTCGAAATTCAAATTCAATTAACTCATAACAATTAAAAATACACATAAATAATGCAATCTTTGTTAGTAATCCATATTTGTAAAATAATTTTGGAGAATATTAAATAACATAAACAGAAATGTAAATGAAATAACAAAACCAAATCGAGCGCACTTAATTCACAGTCTTTCCTTAAGGAATTTAAATCCCCTCCTAGTACCCAAGGTTATGGATTATTTCCTCCCAGAATAGAACAAATTACACACTGGTGTAGTGGTACTTCAAACCCCAGTGTTTCAGCGAACTCAAAGTTCGGTAGCATATCACACTTACTGTTGCTTTCTTTGAAGTTAAAAGTATGCAGAAAGAAGGAGGAGAACTCAGAAATTAGTATGTAAAATTTGAGAGAATGAACGTGTATTTATAGCCAAAGTTGGACTGAAATCTGAAGAGGTGCAAATCTTCAGAATAGCCGTTTTTGCAAAACAGCCATAGAGTAAATGCCATGACATAATTGGCTATTTAATCAACAATAACGAGGGAAAATTGAAGGGTAGTTAATTTTCTGTTACAAAACAGAAAACCAAATATTGGATAACTGAAATGGATTTAATATTAATATTTATTTTAATATTAATATTTTTTTATTATAATAAATATTTAATAACATTTCTGTTAATATTTACTATTAACAAATAAATTTGGTCCAAAAATTAATCAATCGATCGATCATTTGACCAAATCCTAATCCAAATCCGAAACCGAATCTGAATCTGAAGACGAAGCCGAGGCCGAGCCGAGCCGAGCGACGATGACGACGACGACGACGCGAGGCTTGCCTTCTTCTCAACTCTTTAAGAGCTAGAAGAAGAGCAATTGCTTATATACCCATCAAAAACCTTTTTCTCTTCCCATGTGGGACAATCAAGGAGGGAAACTCAAATATTACTCAAATATTTCATTTCCCCTCCATTTCCCATTCACCATATTTTAAGCGTTAATAAATCATTATTTGCTTAAAACCCCAACAATCCCCCACATGAATGAGGAATGATTATATCACGGAAGTATGCATGAAAAACTGTGTGATTCGCAAGAAAGGATTAATTGCATCTGGATAAGTAGGTTTTCCTTTGAACTTTCCGTAGTGAACTTATGTCGGTATACTCGATCAATCGGTAGATTTGATATCTTTGAACCGTCGAACTTTGGTGTATACCTAGACAACCACAAGTCACACAACCAACCCTCAACCGCCTTTGGTTCTCATTGCTGTGTTCATTTCAGCCATGAACACCGCCTGGTTTCATAAGTGCATAGAGAACTGGCCTTGCAAAATTCTCCTTGAAGCGACTAACACTCCACACTTACATAGGTGATTCCTAAACGTGTCATCCCGTATATACACTATTTGATATACCCCGTATCAAATTTAGAAATCATTAAAAAGCCTTAATGCTTTATCCTTGATACTGAACATTGTCTCATCACGAGAATGGACCAAAAGTTTAGTTGACAATATTGAACCGTCATTAATGACTTTGTTTGATCTCCTTGAACCTAGATCTTGGTATATCCAGTCTTCTGGGTAGAGTTACTGCCACTATGACTTGTTCTCGGCCATAGTTCCATTCCCCTTGATAATTTCTCAACTACCTCTCTAGTTAGGCCTTTTGTAAGGGGATCCGACACATTATCACTTGACTTTATATAGTCAATCGTGATAATTTCTCTAGAGAGTAATTACTAACGGTTTTATGTCTTACATAAAACTCCTATACATTCCAATTGCCACTTGACTATCGCAATGTATGAATATTGGTGCCAACGGTTTGGAAAAAAATGGAATATCTTCCAAGAAATTCTGGAGCCATTCAGCTTCTTCACCGGCTTTATCTAAGGCTATGAACTCAGCCTCCATTGTAGAGCGGGCAATACAAGTTTGTTTGGACGACTTCCAAGATACCGCTCCTCCACCAATAGTGAATACATATCCACTTGTGGACTTGGAATCAGTTGATCCGGTGATCTAATTTGCATCACAGTATCCCGTAATGACCGGAGGATATTTACTGTAGTGCAAAGTAAAGTCCTGGGTATGTACTAAATACCCCAAAACTCGTTTCATGGCCATCTAATGAGATTGACTTGGATTGCTCGTATATCGACTCAATTTACTTTTAGCACAGGCTATATCTGGTTGTGTACAATTCATGATGCACATTAAGCAACCCAACACACGAGCATAATCCGATTGTGATATATTTTGGCCTTTGTTCTTTGCTAATGCAAGATTCACGTCAATTGGAGTCTTTGCAACTTTAAAGCCCAAGTGCTTGAATTTTTCAAGTATTGTCTTAATATAATGAGATTGTGACAATGTCATACCTTGAAAAGTCTTATGGATCTTAATTCCCAGAAGTAAATCAACAACTCCCAAGTCTATCATATCAAACTTGCCAGTTAGCATGCGCTTAGTCGCATTTATGTTGGCAATGTCATTACTCATTATCAGCATATCATCCACATATAAGCAAACAATGACTATGTGATTTGGAAATTTTTTAATGTACACACATTTATTACATTCATTTATTTTAAAACCATTTGACAATATTGTTTGGTAAAATTTCGCATGCCATTGTTAGGGTGCTTGTGTTTAGTACGTAAAGGGAAATAACAAGTCTACACACCTTCTTTTCTTTACCTGGAACCACAAACCCTTCAGGTTGTTCCATGTAGATTTCTTCCTCCAACTCTCCATTTAACAAGTCCGTCTTAACATCCATTTGATGAATTTCAAGACCATAAACAGCAGCTAATGCTATCAACGTTCTTATGGACGTAATTCTTGTAACTGGAGAGTATGTATCAAAATAGTCAAGACCTTCTCGTTGTCTATACCCTTTTACCACAAGTCTTGCCTTAAATTTGTCAATAGTGCCATCATCTTGCATTTTCCTCTTAAAGATCCATTTAGAATCCAACGGTTTATTTCCAGGAGGAAGATCAACCAATTCCCATGTATGGTTGTTCAATATGGATTCTATTTCACTATTGATTGCCTCTTTCCAAAACAATGATTCCAAAGAAGACATAGCTTCTTTAAATATTTGAGGCTCATTTTCCAATAAGAAATTCAAAAACTCTGGTCCAAATGAAGTAGACGTTCTTTGACGTTTACTACATCTTGGATCCTCCTGATTAAGTTTACTTTCTTTTGTTTCTTCCCGAGGT
The DNA here is from genome assembly GCA_005239495.1 of Nicotiana undulata. Lineage (NCBI taxonomy): Eukaryota > Viridiplantae > Streptophyta > Magnoliopsida > Solanales > Solanaceae > Nicotiana > Nicotiana undulata. The sequence goes on from ML298815.1 coordinate 22,725, forward strand.
CGTTTAGATCCTTCACCAATTGACTCACATTCCTTTTTATACGGATATATATTTTCAAAGAACTCAGCATTATCTGATTCTATAACCGTATTATTATGAATGTCGGGATTTTCTGATTTATGTACCAGAAATCGATATGCTTTACTATTAGTCGCATATCCTATGAAAACACAATCAA